>NPFG01000088.1:0-114408 GCA_002288965.1 Xylaria sp. MSU_SB201401
TATTTATCTAGTTTAAAACCTTTATTTTAAAGTATTTTAATAAATAAATATTTAATTATATATAATATTTAGCTTATATACTTATTTTATAGTTTAAGTAAAGCTTAAATTAGTAGCTAATAATTATTATTAGTTTTTATTTAGCTAATTATTTAAAATGCTATTAAGCTAGTAAACCTAGCTTTAGTAGATATAATAAAGACTAAGGCCCTATTTAAATGTAATATGTTTTTTTAGCTGGCTATTTTTGCCTATGAAACCGACTTCTCTATCTTACTTTTTAGATACTGTGTTAAAAGTAGTATAGGGGCTAGTGCTAATAAATTTATAGGATGTATACTTGCTAATTTTATAGGAGTATATAGCCTACCCTCTAAAAGGGCGAAAATCTTTATGTTTAAGTGCTTAAATAGTATTATAATAATACTTTTAGCTTTAGTAGTATGTTTTAACTACTTATTGTTTTAGTAGCTAGTAACTAGGTTGTTTAGGTAGCTAGTAAGGTTTTATAGTATATCTATGCTAATTTTTTTATTCCGGTTGATTTTTTTGAGCTAGGTGCGGATTATCGAAGTAGTATTTTTGTAAATGTTAAAGTCGGCTATCTTAGGTGGCTATAATTATATAAAGGGCTTTCTAGGTAGTATTAGGGCTGGTAGGGGATAAACTATAGTAGGTTTGTGCCTTTTTCAATTTTGTAGGTTTATGGGAGTATTTTAGTTAGGTAGACAAGTATGCTAACCTAATTTTTTAACTCTGGGAGGCTAATTTGGTATGTTTTATTTGCTTATTACGAAGCAATCCAGAGGTAGTTTAGACCGCTAGTAAAAAGCAAAGGTGGAGGTTAGTTAAAAGTAGAGCAAATTGCTAAATGTTAGTAAAATAGGTGCAATTAGCGCAGTAGTACTAATAGTACCTTACGCACGGATGATTAATATAAGGGAAGGTCGAACCCTTTGTAGGTGTCGCGCCGGCGGGATGGTAAGCTAGTTAATTGTTGCCTTCGAATCTGTCTATAATCGCTTCCCTTTCGGAATTGACAGTAAACCATTCTGTACTTTAGGCAAGGGTTCGCGCATACATCCCTTGACAGGCGTCAGACACACGTGGGCGCAGCACAATTCCCCACGCTGACTCTCGAATACATATCCGAATTCATGGCAACTAAGCGTTATAATCATATATCTGACTTCAACCCAGTTTTTCACCAGTGCCAACTCTCTTTGGTCATTTAGGTGTCCATAATTACGAAGGCTCGAGACAATATGCCCCCTTTTTTTGAGAATAATGTTTCTTCTACATGCCGATGACAGGGGCGTATACCTCGCGTTGGCGGCATCTCAATGGAACTCCATATCTCAGCTCTGAAACTAACGAATTCTTAGTTAAAGTTGCCAGGTTCTGATATAAAAGCCCTTCCCCATATTCATTGCCCTTATAAATCCAGGCAATATGAACCGGGTCCTTAACTAGTTGGGAGTTAAATATCGTTTGCAGACTTCATTATTTGGCGCTATAGGTTACTTCCTAGGGAAATAGAGACCCGGTACTTCTAAATCATTTAGACATAGTATATGAGATTGTAATAGAACAAGGCTCTCGCTTGTCTATAGGTGCATGTGCACGGCTAATACTCCCAGCCACCAATCATCATGGTATGGTTAAATTCCAGGTCATCCCTCCTGTGGCAATTATGCCCTATGTGAAAAATCATGTCAACGCGAATGACGTCGAGTACACGTAAGTGCCTTTTGTTCCCCAATGTGAAATATGTCGTTGATTCAATAGTGATGTCAGCCAACTCTCCGAGTTCCGTTGCCAACGTACCAGACTCACCTCTCTAACAACAGATCTTTTCCGTGTCTCGCTCAACAGAGCTTCAAACGTTGATAATGAAATCACTATTGACGCTTCTAGCACTATTTGTCCCCTCTTCTTCGTCCTCTACCATACCTACCGCGCATATCCCTAAAACAAACGCAGCCCTCGTGCCCACAACAACATTGGGCAACACGGACTGCAGTGCAGCGGTGAGTAGTAACATGACCTTCAGGACAGCCCTACCGTTTGGTTATCTATGATATCTATGTTTCGTATCAACGACATATCTTCAGAACTCGCAGCGCCCCAGTGAAGTTACAAGCCATAGCTAATACTTTACGATATAAAGTCTTCGAACACCACCTTCCAGCTGACATTCATAAGCTACGGGAACTGGACGGCGATATTGCCTGATGGCGAGAGCCCTGAGCATCTCGAGTCCATCTCGTTCGCAGTGTCAAATGCAGCCAATGCTGTGAGCACCACCTGTGCTTTCTCGCTCGGTGGCACGTCAGCGGGGGGGCAAGCGTGCGCCGACCGCAAAGACACGGATGGGAAGCATATATTCACCATCGCCACGGAGGCTATATTTGAACTTACAGAAGCGAGTCTCGCAGTAAATCAGACATGGTTTTGCCACGATGACCTTGGACGCTTGTAAGTTAGGAGCCCTGATCTAAGCATCCTGATCTACAATGATGAGCTTTCATAGAATGTGTGTTCTCAAGAACAACTAGTAACACTTGTGTTGTAGAGTAGCTTTTACCGGGGTAGCGAACACTATTCTGAATTTGACATGCTCTGAAAGCGAGGTGTCTGGGTATCATCTACAGAATTGCACATCGTCTGACCTCGCGCTACCTGTCACGTTACTTTGAAACAACGAGTGGTTGGGGAAAACCAATGCATCATCATTGAGGCTACCTAAAACGAATGATCGTTTTAGATCCTCGTCATCATGTGTTCAACTATTTGTGGGCCAACAGACCATGTGCATAGACATCGGGCAGCGAATTCATCCTAGCCGGATAAAGCAAAAGCCAAATGCATTACTGGTCCCCATCCTGAAAACAATTATGTCGTGATTATACCGTTCCGTGAAACCATTTCACCGTTTCTGCTCATTGGAAGAGGATATCGACTTCCTCCAGCAGCTCGTGAACTCTTTGTCTAACGACCTTGGCCTCTCCAGAGGCGTCGGCCCCAAGAATGACGTTCCTGTAATCCGCAATCATTTCAGCTTGCATAATATCTATGTAGATCTGTAGGTCTTCTTGGATCATCTCAGGAATCAGAGATAGCTGGGATTTGGGCAGCTTGCAGGATCCAGAAAATACACCTCGCTTGCCGATCTCAGCTTCTATCCCATCTCGGATACGAGTGAACACTCCAGGACCTAAAAGACTATCAGATATGGTGCTCTCTATTTGCCCACTCTTCATAGGAACGTACCCTTGTCTTTAGAGTATAGCTTGTATTTGGGCTTCAGTCTTTGCTGAATGGCGGGAGTAAAATCCCTGTTTGCTCTTCTCTGAATTGTGGTAATCTCAGATGCGAGCGAGTTGATCTTGTTGGAAAGCCCGACAATGCGCTTATCACTATCACAGTCGAGGTGTTAAAAATGCAATCTTAGCATATGTGAAAAATAGTTACTAGGAGATGTGAGAGTATATGGGATCTGGGGGAGGGGATGGTTGTGAGAGGAAACTATATAAAAAGGTACGTACTCTTGATCCTGAAGCACGTTGGTGATTCCGTTAAATGCAAATTTCTCCCGAATCTGATTCTTGACGAGGCTATGAGCATGATCTTGATGCCTCTGACAAGTCTTAATATGTGCTACTAGCGCATCGGGAATTTTCTTAGTGAAGGTATTTTCCCATTGATTGCTAAGTTGCTGGAGTAATGGAGCGGCTAAGTCTTAGAAGGCGTTAGAATATTCTAAAGAGAGGAGTGAATAGCACGAACCTTCATTGAAGTTACGGGGACCGCTTCGACCTGAGAATACACCACTACGATAGGTTAGCAGTTGACAGGAAAACCGGAAGGGCTGGTACGTAGGCTCACTTCCGTCGCAGTGTTGCTTTATAAGCCGCACAGCTTAGGCCTTTGTCACCTCGCTTCTGAGAAGGCCATTGACGCGCAACGTCTACGGCGCACTTTGATGCATGTGCGGCTGCAGCGCGGAAATACTTGAAGAGCACTTCCAAGATTTCTTTTATTTGCTGAGAAAATTGTTCAGTGGCAACTTGCAGACGCTGTTTTTTGTTAACTCATTTCTAGCCTCAAGAGGTCGAATATCTTACTTTTCCTAGCTCCTCTGCTTGCTTCCTCACAAAACCCATTTCAGCTCCCTTTTCCTCGTCCGTAAGATATAGTTCAGCGGCAGTGATCGATGACCACATGTAGAGAGAGTTAAGAATCTGAATGAGATCGTTTAAGAAGGATTTCGCGTTACGGATCTGCGTCAGCTCTGTTGAGTTCTTTGTATGTGTCCGAAGCTGGGGGATTTGCGTATCGTCCATATCACGGAAACCTTTCACTAGCTCTTTTCCGTCTAGTAATTGGTATGCTCGACTGCTAATACAATACACTGGTAAGGAGCGCTCTACTTCCTTGTAATCCCTTTGTTCTATTTCCGGATCAAAGTTATTGGGATCGTTACGCTGGGCTTCGTGCTCGTCAAGTCTATATTCGTTAGCCAAAACAGACTATAGGGGAACTATGGATAGGATCACGAGTAACAAAGCACTCACTCTCTCAAGCCGAGCGCAAATTGGATACGGATTTCCCGGCTAGAAGCATCATTTCGTCTGGAGACGCATGTCACTTCTAGCTGCTCTTGAAGCTCCGATATCTCGTTTTCAAGATCCATAATGCGTTCCTAATTCGGAGCTTCTTATTAGTAACCACTAATAACTCATTCTAAGAAACATCAAAAGTCTTTTATTCGCCATTGCTTTCAGAAATAGAACAGGTGGAGGAGATTGGGGTTGGATATGATAGTTTCTAATACTGACCTTGCCATCGTCTATTCTTTCCTGAAGGCGACGCTTCTCGTCCATTGCTGCGCGTTTTTGGGATTTGAGATATTCAATCATTGACTGGATGTCTTGCTGTGCTGAATGATTATCTGCTGAAGGCTTAGGCATGCCTTTCTCTAAGTCTGCCCAGAGATCTTCAGCAGAGGTCGATTGGGCATCTTGAGACGTAACCGCCTCAACCCTGCGTCGTTTGTTATGTCTTCCTGTATCGGCTTGGCCTCGCTTTTGGGGGAGAATCTTGGGTAGCGTGACTGATTTTCCTTTCGCTAGATCATTACTCAGTGCATCATATCGATTTATATGATCATCAATTTCATCTACGAATGCTGAGACAGCCTCCTTCCTCATCCGTACTTTCTCAAGCCTCAGGGTGTTGTTCAGTTTAGAACAAGTGACTTTGGCGTCACTCAGTTCTTGTAGCATTTGGCTCAATCCGAAAACATCAGCTGCTTCGTCAACGTTGATATCATCTGTCTTGGAACATATGAATGTTACGTTTAGGTAATTGCCGTCGAGCTTGAGCTGTTGTCTAAATCTCTCGCCGAGGAGTTCATGAGCGGTTTGATCGTCCACGGCCCGCGTAATCATGGAAACAACCCACAGAGCATCGCATTTCTCGATATACTTCTCAGCAACTGCTGCCCGAGCTGCATTCGAGTCTTTTACTCCTGGCTATTTGGAATTAGTAATGGATTTAAACAGATAGAGGTGAAGCACATTATCAATGACGATGTGATCCGGGGCATAAAGAAGAATAATAAGGTGATCATTATGGAGGAGGAAACGATTGGACTCACAAGGTCAACAATGACGGCACCGGTTGAGAGCGCATCTGCTTTCGTGTAGATTCGGACAACTTTGATGAGAGGCCAAAATTCCAACTTCTGTGTGTTTTCCTTTCGTTCGCCGAAAGGGGGGAGACTAGTCTTTTTCCCGCTGCCTACATAATTCTGGATGCCGTCGTGGAGTTCGCTAGCTGTCCGCTTGTGCACTGTCTTTGTTGTACCTAATAGCCCCTTTATAGCAGGATCATCTGCGAGTGTATTTGGCTTAATTTTCCTTATGGATTGCACGCTCAATTCCGGGTAGACCGCCTTGATCTTGGCCCAGGCGATATGGGCGTCACTATCCTTGAGTTTCTCTTCACTAGATAAATCGCCAGATGATATGAGGTCGTAGATTAAATATCCTAATTCACGGTCCCAGTCATCAGCCGTAACGAACTCGATCTCCGCTATATATCTGTAGTCTGGATCGCTAGAAGAGTTCCAAGATAACTCTGTAACAACCGCGGTGCAAGCCCGAAAGCAGTTTGTTGGCACCTGTTTATCAATACGAGGTTAGCACGACAAGCATCAAGGAGACAGCAGATAGCGTAGAAAAGGAAAATATTAATAATAGAATTTCTACTTAGCAGTTGCCCCCCCAAACTTGAAGTTAAGATCGAGGTAGGCAGCTCGAAATACTGACCAATTTCTTTTCTCCTATAAGAGCATTGATGAGTGAGCTTTTTCCATGGCCAGTACCGCCAACGACTCCGATCACAGTCTGAGAGGTATTGGCTCTTCTTTGCAGTGCGTTGACAGAAGATATTCTGGAACTGTCGGTGTACCCCTCATGTGAACTCAAACATCGTTCCAACTCTTCAAGAACGCGCGCTCCAGTAGATGTATGGTAGCAGAGGACTTCGGCGTCTTCAGAAGTCATTGCTTTCTCAAGGTGAGGAAATACATTTGCTGCAGCTGTTTCTGTCTTCGATACAGCTTGACTAGAGTTGCCTCTATCATCTGGGATTGTATTAAGGCGTGACTTCCATTGCCGCTCTCTCTTGATTGGTATGTCGTCGTCGGTGTCGTCGTCGTTCCCATGTGATGAGCTCATAGCCAAGACTGTTATGCTCTTCTCCTCACGGGTCGGAGCAATGCTAAATTCGGGTTCTACCTCTAACGCTCGACCCGTTCCAGGCAAGTCATCGGAGGCTTCTGCCATCTCGAGTTACTGCAAAGAGTGAAGGTGAGTGAAGATGAAGGGAGAGGGCTGAAATGATTTGATGTCGCGCAGAGAGCGAAAATAGACAAAGTCTTGTAGTTGATGGAGAGAAGGATGGATGTAGATGGAATAACTTATATGGCATCAAGTAGAGGTGATTGGTTGTTGAAAAACGGTGATAAACTGTGAGTAAGTCCAATAGATAATGGAATGTGTAGCTCGGCAACTCCGAAAAAAAGCAAGCAGGGCTCGAGAGGCAATCTAGTGACTGGGACTGGGTTTGAAAATGTGAAAGTTAGTCTTTTGATAAGGTGCCAGTCCTACGCTCATGTGATATGTCATGAGTGATGAAGGGTGTAAGTGAGAAGGAGAAGAGACAGCAGTCACTAGGTAGGTAGGTACCCAGTAATAGCTAAGGAACCCAATCTACCTGCCAATAGCAACTTAGTCTGCAGATAAATTGATGACGTACGTTGAGAGGTTGAGCACTACCTCCAATAGAGGCTTCCGGGGTCACTTTGAAAGGTTTCAAAGTTATGTGATCCCTTCCAAGGGCCCTTCTAAGGAAGATGAGGGATGGAGGGTGGTACGATCCAGATGGGTAAATGGGGTTGTAAGGGGATGAGATGGAGTGGTAGCATGTATGGAGGCTGAGTGCAACCGCCAGTAATGCAGGTCCCTCGTGCGTGTTGCGTTTCCGGCAGGAAAGAGCAGAAGCTGAAGTTGCAGGTGAGTAGGTAGGTAGTAGGATGCATACACCCAGAAGATACTTATAGTTACCTACCTAAGGTAGATAAAGTCGTACACCAGCACTTTTCTACCAAAACTCATCGCCTGCCTAATCGTAAGTTATAGAAAAGTTGAGTCAAATTGGGTGAACTTGAAATCTTATACGCTTTAAACTCAGCAAATTGACTAATTGTCCTTTGGGTATTCCCAAGTTGATTATTTACTGTTACACGCGCTGAACACTTGTACGCTGTTTCGTATGCGCATTTCGGGCTACAGTTTCGGCGTGCGCCCTCGTATTGCGCATGTCTCGGCTATTAAAACGAAGCTATTCAGCCCTCTCTTATATGAGACATATTGGCAGACCCCGGAGGTTACAAACCCCGAGGGCATTTATAGTGACTTTCAGCATGCAATTAGCCGTACACGGTTCCGTTAGTCCCCGTAGTAGTATAGGTCACTTGATGATTTAGAGTCATGATAACTTGAAATTCATTTCAGTCATAAAGTAACAGGTAACCACTCGGGGCGATGAAAGAAAAGCTACGGACACTACCTCTTATATGACCTGCACCACCTATCACCTAAAAACAATTATTAAAGAGGGTTGATAAGTAAGATAATATAGTTACTGGCTTTTAAACAACTTGAAAGAATAAGGCGTTAATGCAAGCGGCATAAGTATTGTCCGTAGTTATTCTTTCACCGCCTCGCTATGGAGTACTGCGGTGACTTATAAGTGTGAGCGACCCTGAAGTAGCACCGAATCGTAATTAAGGTGCCCCTGTAGTATGGTGCCCTGCACTTTCCCGCTCTCGACAACACCGCCTGCCCTCTTTGGTTCCCCAGCTGCATGCTAGTGTAACATGTGCCAAACCCGTGTCGGGGCTTGGCTGAGCTTCACTTTTGAAGCTACGTACTATCACCACCACGCTACACATTGACATTATCACCCCTTATGAGCATCGATTTGCCATCGAGAGATATTTGTCACCATGTCCACAGTAACTGCGACAGCGCTCCAAAGCGCCCATCCGCCCACGATACCCCTTCCCTTCAACTCGAACCAGCCAGAGACTATCCGCCTGTACCCTCTATCAAACTACACATTCGGCGTCAAGGAAACACAACCAGAAGAGGATCCTTCCGTCATCGCGCGGTTGAAGCGCCTGGAGGAGCACTACTCGGCTCATGGCATGCGCCGCACGTGCGAGGGAATCCTCGTCTGTCACGAACACAACCACCCGCACATCTTGATGCTGCAGATCGCTAACGCCTTTTTCAAACTACCTGGAGACTACCTACGACCCGAGGATGATGAGGTTGAGGGTTTCAAGGCGCGTTTAGATGAGCGACTGGCACCCGTCGGCCGCTTGGGCGAGGGCGAGGAGGCTGGCAACTGGCAGGTTGGCGATTGTCTGGCTCAGTGGTGGCGGCCCAACTTCGAGACCTTCATGTATCCTTTCATCCCGGCCCACGTCACGCGTCCAAAGGAGTGCAAGAAACTCTACTTCATCCAACTCCCGGAAAGCAGTATGTCACTGTCACCTTCGCACTATAGCCTTTTCCGTGAACAGGACTAACTGTCACCTTTTTGTCTAGAGATACTTAGCGTTCCCAAGAACATGAAGCTTCTTGCTGTTCCTCTTTTCGAGCTCTACGACAACACTGCGCGCTACGGACCCCAACTTTCAGCAATACCACACTTGCTCAGCCGATACAACTTTGAATTTGTAAACGAGAATGGCGAGGTTGTGGCCGCAACCCCTGGAACTGGTCCCGAAGGCTATGTGCCCAAGACAAAAGTGCTCTCAGGAGGTGATGAAGACATGAAAGACGTGAGGGCCGAGAATGGGACGAGCTAAAAACCTGTTACATTGGTATCGATTTTTCTTCACATGCTGGGGAAGACGGGTTGTAATATCATCATCAGGCGTTTGGCGCAATTAAGACTATGGCGTAATGTCTAGGATCCCGGTCAATTTGCGCACTGTAGGAAGTGCTGGCAATAAAACTAAGTTATGATACATTTTAATTATTGGTCACAATAATGCTCAAGCTTTTTCTCCTTGAATAGTAGCCATCACACGTCTCTGATGCCGCGAAGCGCGGAATTCGAGATACCATATGCCCTGCCATGTTCCCGTAGCCTTCGACCCAGTTAGCCACGTGCTACTAACGTGAGAAAGATCACATATGACAACTTACAAGTTTGCCATCCTTGATCGGGATGGTCACACTGGCGCCAATCAAAGCGCTCTTGATATGCGCCTACTAGCGGTCAGCCCTATCCAGCTTCACAACAACCCATCAAGCTAGAAGTAAGCAGAGTCGCTCATACCGGCATATCATCTCTTCCCTCGGCGCTATGTCTGTAAAGCTCTTGACCCTTGGGGCCAATCTCGGGGGCTATCCTGTCCAAGGCGTCGCTCATATCGGCTCTCACATCCTCGTCCCAGTTCTCGTTGAGACTGAGCGCACAGCTCGTGTGCTGGACAAAGAGATTAAGCAGGCCGACCTTGTACTGTCCGATCTCAGGCAGCGCCTCCATGACCTCGGAAGTAATGAGGTAGGACCCGCGAGAACGGGCCGGGAGGGTGAATTGCTTCTGGAACCACATGGTCATCGCTACCGGTGGTTGTGGGGTTAGGTCACTTTTGGGCTTGGAGGACGGCGCCGGTAGTGTCTGGCTAAAAGGGTTTAGATAGGCGAACGGGAGTACGTAGAGATAGTGAAACAGATCCGGGAACAGTGCTACTAGTAGGAAAAAGAAGAGCGCAAGTGTTAGTAGGTTTTGTGAGGACGAGGACGACGAGGACGACAAGGTGGTCCTTGATGACGGCATTTGAGATGTTTTGGTGGTTTTGGTGGGGTTCCTTGCATTGGGCTGCTGCGGGAAGCCGTCTTTCTAATACCTAGGTAGGTAGGCCCAGAGCTATAGGTACCTAGACACGGGCGTTGCAGCTCTACGGGTTATTTGAGCATCCTAATTCATTTGTTTACCTGTCTCACTGATATGCGAAATACAATCGGTTAGACCACCAACCCCTAGACAAATTCAAGGGTAGTGCAGCCAGATTTCTCAAACGAATAAATGAGTATTTGAACCCCAGGTCTATGCTGTCTTGTTGTGAAATAATATGTACACCACCGGCCCGATGTTGCGTTTAAATACTGGATGGCCAGTTTGAACGACCAATGCACGACATTGTTCGTACAGTTACTCCAATTGCATTGAGGTCATGATATAATCTTATGCAAGAGGGTAAGACGTCTCGGGAAGAGATTCCAGATGCTTTCGGTTGTGTTCGTTGGCCTGGAATGCAGCACATTAGCTTCTACAGTTCAAAGTACACTTCCTTCAGATTCCATGCTATATGCCGCTTGGCAGTGTTACAAGGACAGCACTAGAAATTAAGAACTTACAAATGGGAGTCCGCAATAGCCACAAGCAGCTATTTCTGGCTTATCTGTATTGATGTAGACCCGGGGGTGTCCAGCGGGACCGCCGCCGCCGTCGCAAGCTACCATACGCTCATGTGTCCATCGAACTGGTTGTCTGTGGATAAGCTCGATAGCTGCCTTTGACGCAGGCTATTCTAAAAGTCAGTGGCCGAGTAAGTGTGGCGGGAACATCGTCCCAGCTCACCTGGAGATCGAAATCGGTTTGTTCAAATCGAGGTCCTGCCATAGCTTCCGCCCTAGGCCTCTGACTCCTTGACCAGATCTCAGTGCGGTTGGGGGCCTGCTTCAAGCCCCGCGCGACATTCTCGGTAAGTCCCAGGCTATCCTCCTCGCTCTTCGTCTCGGGGGTCGTCTCACCCTTGATCTTAATCGGATTCTTCTCAGACAGCCGTGCGGACATGGCGAAGGTGCGTTGAGCGGCGCATAATTGTCGCGGGAGCCTGGCTGCGCTCCGGGCCGAAATGCGTGGGATCATTGCTGTCGAGATATGTTGTTAGTCGAGGGAATTGACCCTTAACGCAGGTAGTAGTGATATTGATGATCGATTAGCAGGGCGAACAGGTAGGCGGGCCATGGAGTTCGGAAGATGCGCAGGGAGCTCAGACCACTTTTGACATTATGTAATGTGGGATGGTCAATGGAACCTTGAGGGTTACATTGGTACCTGGGTACATGGTACTTGCTTCATTCAGGCCGCTCTACTATACCACTACCCTAGGTAGGTACTCTAGTACGAGAGTATGTAGATACCTACCTAGGTAGATACCTTAGGGGGTACCTTACGTAAGGTACGTACCACGTATAAGGCAGGATAGGTGGTACCCGCCATAAACTCATCTTTCTGCCGATAAACATTCTCGCACCCGCGCTGTCTTTTACATCCCGAACGGTGATACCCAAAAGATTGAACGGTCCATCTAGCGCATAGCAGATATCAAACACAAGGGATCACCTTGGGCGCGCAACTGTTTGATTGATCTGAGATCAATCCTCTCGACCAATTCGCTTCCCTTCCACTGAAGCAAACCATAGCCTTTCACAGGCCCTACCTTTGCGCCCTATCTGGAAGGACTCTCCGGAGTACAAGTGACACACCATGGCGTCTCCGGGCACACCCAAGACTATGTCTTCTAGACTACTAACTATGAAGTTCATGCAGAGAGCTGCCGCTTCCTCACCTTCATCCGCTCCAAATACTCCCCCATCCGAAGACCAGTCCAACAAGCGTCGAAAGGTCGCGCACAAGTCTACGCCACCTCAAGATGTAGATACAATTGTGAACCAAGCAGCTATTCGAGCGGCTATCGCGGAGGAAGAGAAGAAGGTGGAAACTGCTTTGATCAAGCGTGCTGAAGAACTAGGTGACGCGCGCTGGGTACTTGACATCCCGGGCCGGGCTAGAGGTCGTGCTGCGCCGATCCCTCTAAACGTGGTTCAAGTTGGCTTCGCGGAGATTGACTCTTCTGACACTACGGAGAATGACGCGGATACAGCCGGTGCCTCGCACGACAGCGTTCCGGCTCTTCGCCGATATAATATGGACAAACGAAAGGTGTGCTCAAGTTCTCAAAGTCATTCAAAGACATCCCTAGTCGCACGCTCCTTAACGCTGAGAATAACATAGATATCAAAGAAGACTCAAAATGACAGCAGTGAATCTGGCACCGAGTCTGAGTCTGAATCTCATTCTGACTCCGAAGATTCGTCATCCGAAGAGACATCTGGACGACAGTCGTTCGGCTCCACGCCACAAACCAGCTCTACAAATCAGTCGGCTACGCGAGCGACCCTAAAGACCAAAAAGAGCGCAGAACAGATCAAGGCTATGCAGTTCGCAGAGAAGCGGAGGAAAAAGGAGGTTAAGTTGAATAAACCTAAAGGTGGTATAACTTCAATCTCATCAGGAGGCGGTCCCTCACCCCGACAGCCCATGAGTCTCACTTGCTTTAGGTGCAGCCAACCTGGACACAGGGCCGTAGATTGTAAGAAGCCTGGTACTCGGCAAGCTCGCTAGACAACATCCTCCACTTTGTCAACGCCCAATTGCATCCTTTGACTGGCATAGCCTTGTATTTTGACTTGGCACCTCGTCGTATAGTTCGGGCTGCTGCCATAGATGTCAACGATCTAGGTGTCTGTGCCCGTAACGCCTACGCTAGGAGCCAGACTCCGGAGACTCGCATACAACGAAGAAGCGCTTTGTTACCTGTCTGGATGGAATATTCAGGATTCCATCGTAGCTTAGTCCCCTCATGTGACATGGCTACATTGGGATAACGGAGACAAGCCTCGGCCATTTTCATACCTGTCAATGACAACAGTGGATACCCTCGAAGCGAGGAATTCAATATCCTGAGACTGTCAGGGCAACGCTGAATGCTGTAGATTGTATAGACCATCCAACAAGCTCATAGAGACTGTTGTCAATCTCTTGATTGCTTCTTGAGTAGCTGGCGCTCGATACGTCCAAGATCCCCTGCATATATCTGGGTAATAGAATAGAAGCAGTACATATATGACTCAACAATGCGCAATGTTTTAGGTTTACTAATGACTTATATGCCGGAGGATTCGTACGTGGGTGTCCCTTGACCACCGCTACTCGTCGGCGACGTCGTTCTTCATGCTCATTGATGGGATTGCGACCGTCCACTCGGAGAGGGACTCTGTGCACATTAAGGATCTAGTGTCTTCATTCAGGTACCCAGTAAATGTCTGGGTTATGGTAGGTAATGACTGCATCTTTGCGACAAAGCTCAGTTTATCCGGGTCAGAGGCGTCACGGGCTACCCTATGATATCTCGGGATTCCTGAAGGCCTTGGAGCAACCGTACTAAGCAGGTAGCTACCGTAATGACACGTCGACAGGAGACGTGCAGCGACCGGCCAATGAAGTGATCGACCACTTTTCGGCATTTACAGACTTGCGGCGGAGAGGATCGGAGAGCCACAGGCCTCTTCACCGAGTAAGACGGCTGCCCAGTTATCGCAGAGAATTTGAAACCAGACCCGTGGATGGGCCTACGCGGTCCGGGTGCGGGAGCCGGGTTCATTGTTAGGTTTAAACCCCTGCGGGCGCTTGCAGCTACCCACCTCACAGAACTTGGACGTTCCCAGCATCATACAGTAGGAGGTTCCATGTACGTATCCAGCATCGGTTTCTTCGCTTACGTCCGGTGTTGATTAACAGTTGGCGATAATTCTTTGTATAATATCACAGGATGCTAAACACTACCGGCAAGCTCCCGGCCAATGATACCTGTGCCCCCTTCTGCTCATACTAGAGAGACAGGTTCAAAAAGACATGAACGAATGGCTGCGGTGGTGATACAAGACTGCAAGCAAGCCAGATCATGAAATCATACAGTAGTTTCTGACATCTGATACTTACTTCTGTTACGGATACATGGATGAGACGAGATTTTTACTGTAAGCAGCCTAGCGCTGGGTCACGCATGGCTGAGGAGCTTTTTGAGGAGCAAAGGATATGACATTCAAGTTTTCTATCGCTTTTCGTGTTTGCTTAGTGTGTAGCAGTGTGTAGCAATGTGCGTAACCCAGATGATCCAGACCCCGATCGAGTATGTCCCGTTTTATGACTATTGGGAAGTTCGGCGAATGTCACCTCTAGCCACCAACTTTGGTTTTGTTGGCCGTGTTCTCCAGCAAGTGACAAACATACAGACATCCATACATACCTACCTACGTACAGACCGCATGTTTCTTCCATTCATGCATGCAATACTACTAACAAGGGAGGTTCTTCATGAAGCAGGCTACCTATAACCCGCTCTCCCAGAACTGATGCCCATCTACATAACCACGTTGGCCACGTGTTGCTCGACCATTCCGTCTACGAAAGACCCGTGAGTTTTAAGTAAGAGGTTGAGGGTTTCCGCATAGACTTGCTCAGATAGTGTTGATCGCTTGCCTCCTTAGAAACAAGGCGTCTATATAAATCGATGAACGAACTAACAGTAGGTCTCTAGGGCCTTGTTGTCTTATTGTTGGTCGCTTAGACATGCATTTTTTTCCACCCCTTACCCCTCCCCTTCCCCACGACTTGTAAGAAGCCTGAGAACAAAACTTGCAGAGATCGGTAAGCAGACCCAACAAATGATGTATCCTGCGGAGATCTGACGGAGACGCGGTATATTCCACCTACTGTAGGCTAGGCTGTGCCTCACAATATCATAGGCACATATCGTTGTTTTGGCCGCTGTAATGAAACGAGAGCGGGCTGTGTGCTTCACTGGAATCCAGTCTGTTGCCAGCACGAAAATCGTCTGAGACCCTGTGTTGCGTTACGTTGTATTTGGGCCCTACTCAGCTTACGTCACCTGGCTTTCCGGTTAAGCGACGAGAGGCTATCCAGCAGTATCGACAGGTCACGTTGTTTCGTTCCCCTGGTGCTTGGACGTGAGCTTTTCGCGGGGCTTATCTACTGACCTTCTCCCCGAATCATCCCTGCCAAGCCGCCCTGGCAGACTCAAGTCCCTCACTCATCCCTACCTAACTTGAGCAGGACAGCCAACATCCCATACCAGCCCATACCATCCTTTTGGGGCTATCTGCCGCCATTGGTCTGTCTGTTGGAGCACCCTTGTCAGCCGGCGCTTCTTGTCACTGCTGCACGCGCGCCAATCGCATGCGTAAGCTATAACACAATCCCGATATAGCGTGCGAAAGCCTGCTCTCGAGATACGCAACCTTCGATCTACCTTAGCAGACTTTGCCAATTCTTCCTGGAGAGCGCCTGGAGAGGGGTCCGTCCGCGGCAGCTCCGCAAGACCGCATAAGCGCAAGGCAAATCCGTCTTGACTGATCGGTACTGGACCCAATCAATTCTCCGCTAACCGCAGGTAGCCTCATCGTTAGAGTCTCCTTCATCGCAGAGAGTCTACCTACTCGAGTCATCAAGGTTTCAGAGCCGTCATTATTCGCCTGTCACGCACGCTTGGCCTCAGGCGGTTTGCTGACAGCAGCTCTCTCTGTCTGTACTGTACCTTTTAGTGATAGCCCATGCTCCTTGGCAAGGGGCCTGGGGAGACAAACAGGTGTTCCTCGAGTAAGGGATATCAAGAATAGCGCAAACTTTTGTGGCTGCATACCTAACCTTGGTGTTTGCTCAGACTCGGTAGAGTCAAGAGCAACCTAGTCCAACCAACAGTTGCTGTGCCTTCACAGAGCCTCCAGACCTGTGCGAAACCCGGGGCAAGAAGAGGCCCTTAGTTTGGATCTCGGCCTTTGCTGGCGTCTTCTGACCTACCCCGTGCAACCTCTCTCGTCTCGGTACAACGCACCTTGCTGGCCACCCACTACGTATTATTCGAGCTATCGCGGAGGGGTCTAGAAAAGGGCGGTGGTTGAGCTACATATGCTTATAGCAGATACACAGCTGTAGTCAACATACACGTGGGCCAGAGCAGGGGCTCTGCCGCGCTTAATCCTGTGGCCCACGGTCTTCTAGTATATACTTGCTCACTACGCCTCCGAACCCTGCTGCTTATCTTTTGGCCTCGGCAGCTCCATGCCCACGCTCTGCCCACGCTTGTCCCAAGCCGGAAAGCCCCTACAACAGTCGACAGAGGCAGCGCTAGTCGAGTAAGTTGAACTGTCGGTGGATTCGCTTGTAGCAAGGGTTGCGCACTGTCAGAGGCCTGTGAGAGCGAACCTGAACCTCTGACAGCTTCTTGTTGCTTGACTTGATTCCAAGGCGGCGCTTGCTTATGCGGTCCGTCCAAACATTGAACATACTCGATTCCAACTCGCCGGCACCACCCTTGGACCTTGTCGCCTGAAGCCTTTAGCGTCTCCACCAACTCCTCGTCGAGTCGGGACGTCTCTGCCAGACTAGCTAGTATCCCTACTTAATAGTAGTCTACGCACGAAGTTGTTGCGACCCTGACCCGCCAGCCCTGGCAAGCAGCGGTCCGAGTAGGTCTTACCCGCCCCAGATCCGACCGCCGGCTTCCCCTTCCCAGCATCCTCAGTACACCACTTAGGTAAGGTGGTGTGGCACCAAACTCACCTAATATTTGACCTGTCTGCTATTGCCACTACCTGTCAACTGCTTTCGTTGCCACCGCTGGTGTGGTTTTTATGTTATAGTGTGCCGCAGTTTTTACCTTGTGGCTGCGTTCTCTCCTTTACCTCTCCTCCTGCATCCGGTCTTGCGCCCCCAGACCCGAGTTACGTCGCAACCACAGCCGACTGCTCATGATGAGTCCCTTGACCCCGCGCCAAGATGAGGCGGGTTTGCCTCCTTCGCTACAGCGAGAGCCTTACCTGAAGCCTGTCGAGCGGGTGACCGATCAACTCGAGATCCCCTCATTAGATGACCGGCAGTATCGTGTCATTCGGCTGCCCAACGACCTTGAGTCGCTTCTAGTCCACGACCCTGAAACTGACAAGGCTAGCGCTGCTTTAGATGTCAATGTTGGGAACTTTAGTGACGAGGATGATATGCCAGGCACGGCACATGCCGTTGAGCATGTGAGCCCATTCCCCGGCCAAATTTTGCCAGATCTTCCAGTAGAACTGACCGATTGTTACCTAGCTTCTGTTCATGGGCACCAAGAAATATCCCGAAGAGAACGCTTACAACGTCTATCTTTCGTCTCACTCGGGCAGCTCTAACGCATACACCGGTGCTACTTCTACAAATTACTACTTCGACATTGCTGCTAAGCCAAGCAATGGGGAAGCACTCTCCGAAACAAATCTATCCCCTCTACACGGCGGCCTGGATCGGTTTGCGCAATTCTTCATTGAACCCCTCTTTCTTCCTTCGACGCTAGATCGCGAGCTTCGAGCGGTCGACTCTGAAAATAAGAAGAATTTACAGAGCGATCAATGGCGTCTCCACCAGTTGGAAAAGTCGCAATCTAACCCGAAACATCCTTATTGCCATTTTTCAACAGGCAATTTAGAAGTCCTCAAAACCAATCCAGAGGCCAAGAATATTGATGTGAGACAGAAATTCATCGATTTTTACGAAAAACATTACTCTGCCAATAGAATGAAGCTTTGTGTACTTGGGAGAGAACCGTTAGATGTGCTACAGATGTGGGTGGCCGACCTATTTTCAGGTATACCAAACAAAAATCTGCCCCAGAACCGCTGGGAAGACGAGGTTCCTTTCAATAAGGACAATCTCGCAATGCAATGTTTCGCGAAGCCGGTTATGGATTCTAGAGAGCTGAATCTTTTCTTCCCATTCCTCGATGAGGAGAATCTCTACGAAAGTCAGCCAAATAGGTATATTAGCCACCTGATAGGTCATGAAGGACCAGGGAGTATCATGGCGTACATCAAATCGAGGGGATGGGCGAATTCATTAAGTGCTGGAGCATACACGGTGTGTCCAGGTACGCCAGGAATCTTCGATTGCCAAGTTCGCTTGACCAAAGAGGTAAGTTCTTATCTGTGACTAAACAAAGCATGGAATTATTAGGCGGCTAACATGACGTATAGGGGCTCGTCAATTACAAAGAGGTGGTAAAAGTGTTTTTCCAATACGTCTCGCTACTGCGCCAGACACCTCCCCAAGAGTGGATTTTCAATGAACAGAAAGAAATGTGCGACGTTGAATTTAAATTTAAGCAGAAGACTCCAGCCAGCCGATTCACCAGTAAGATATCGTCAGTGATGCAAAGGCCTCTGCCGAGGGAATGGCTTCTCAGCGGGCAAAGCCGGTTAAGAAAGTTCGACCCTGCCATGATTGAAAAGGGAATCAGCCTCTTGCGCCCTGATAACATGAGGATGACCATCGTATCTCGAGATTTCCCAGGAGATTGGGATCAGAAGGAGAAATGGTACGGCACTGAATACAAATCAGAAAGTATACCCAAGGAGTTTCTAGCGGAATTGTCGAAGGCGCTGGATACCCCTCCTGGAGATCAGCTTTCCGCTTTGCATTTGCCGCACAAGAATCAGTTCATTCCGACCAAGCTCGAAGTTGAGAAAAAAGAAGTTGAAAAGCCCGCAACAGCACCTCGTGTGATCCGAAACGATCAGATTGCGAGGACTTGGTGGAAGAAAGATGATACTTTCTGGGTCCCAAAAGCGAGTCTCATCGTCAGCATGAAGAGCCCAATTGTTTTTGCATCGGCTAAGAACTCTGTAAAAACCAAGCTCTTCACAGATTTGGTCCGAGATGCTCTCGAAGAGTACTCATATGATGCAGAACTAGCAGGTTTAGAGTATAGTGTCACACTCGACTCGCGCGGTTTGTTTGTGGAGGTCTCGGGTTACAACGATAAATTGGCAGTCCTGCTCGAACAAGTGCTCATCACCATGCGCGACCTGGTCGTCAAGGACGACCGGTTCGAGATCATTAAGGAACGCCTATCACGCGGCTACAAGAATTGCGAGCTGCAACAACCTTTCACGCAGATTGGTGATTATGTATCATGGCTGACATCCGAGCACGAGTACGTTGTAGAGCAACTCTCAGTCGAATTGCCGGCTATTACCGCGGAGGATGTGCGGTCCTACCACAAGCAGGTCCTGTCGCAACTGCATATTGAGGCCCACGTTCACGGCAATTTATACAAGGAGGACGCACTGAAGTTGACGGATATGATAGAATCTATCCTGAAACCCCGCGTCTTGCCAAAGGAAGAATGGCCCATTATGCGCTCCCTAGCATTCCCCCCAGTATCCAACTACCTATACAAGAAGATGCTCAAAGACCCAGCAAACGTGAACCATTGTCTTGAATATTATCTACATATTGGCGATAAAGGTGACCGTTCCATACGAGCCAAAACGCAGCTATTGGATCAGATCCTCCACGAGCCAGCGTTTGACCAATTGAGAACCAAGGAACAGCTAGGATATATAGTATTCAGCGGTCTCCGAGGCTCGGCGACTACATATGGTTTCCGCTTCATCATCCAAAGCGAGAGGACATCAGAGTATTTAGAGTCCCGCATCGACTTGTTCCTTCAATCACAGGCTAAGGCTATACAAGAAATGGCTGACGCCAGTTTCGAGAGCCACAAGCGGAGCGTTGTCGTCAAGCGCCTGGAAAAGTTAAAGAACTTAGACCAGGAGACTGGAAGACACTGGACACAGATATCGAACGAATACTATGATTTCGAAGCTGGTAAGTCTTTGATCTCCGTTTCATGGCATACAGAAAATTCTAGCTAACAACAACACTAGCCCAAGAAGACGCTGCTCAAGTAGAAAAGCTTACAAAAAGTGAAATGATTGACTTCTATCAGACCTTCATGGACCCAACATCACCTACCCGGGCTAAGCTAGTAGTGCAGTTGATTGCCCAAGGTGCCAGTTCTAAGAAGGAAGGCGAGGAGGGTGCGAAGCCAGAAGAAGAGACAACACCCATCTCAAACGGGACGACGCCCGTTTTAATAACGAGCGTACGGGATTACAAGGCTAGATTAGCAGCTACGGCGGGAGCTCGTCCAGCCCATGACCTGAGCGAGTTCGAGGAGCTAGACTCGAAGCTGTAGAGCTATGTATTTTGGACTTATGAAAAAAATCTTTCCGAAACACAAAGCGCTAGTTCGCCGTTCATGATTGCATATCATTACTCGTCTACAAGATTCTGGCTGTGACAAGCCAAACCCACACACACACACACACCTTCGCGGGCGTTGTCAGGTTTTTTGGTCCGGAACGTTTAGGTATAACGCATGCGAAAGGGAGTTTTAGCAACCAAGGCATGCATGCCAGTTAGAGAAATAGAGGAAGAAAACAGGGACGCATAGAGGAAGAGATGGAAATTGAAATGGGGACACAACGAGAAGGAATCATGCACGGAGCTGAGAGGCACTCTTTTGGAGATATGCGGACAGGCGCATAGAAACGAAGGGAGGTGTCTAGTTATGAGCCATGCGTTGCATCACGACTTATTCTCTGATAGAATTAACAGCGGGGTTAGATTGAACACGCCTGAGGCACAGATTTGCGAAAGGTGCTCACCAGTGATCTGTACTTGATATTAGTAAATGCCTACCTACCTCGCTTGGTATCCATGTAGGTAGCAGCGGCAGCAGGTGATGACGATTAACTATATCTTGATGCCGCTGGGTTCGGATAGAGATGCGAGGCAAACCTCGGGGCTGCCTCAAGACTGCGGCCAAGAAGCTCGAAGAATACCTTAGTTTTATAAAGTAATTGGTTACGTGGAATCCAAGTCCACTCCGTTGCTCATTAGATAATAGGCCATAGAATGACTTAGGTAGCTTCTTTCATGACTTTTGCTGACTCGAGATTTACTAGAACCAGGGCTTCGCTTCCGTTAAGGCGAATCAGGGCTCACCGCCTTTACCCAAGGGGGGCGCATAGAGTTCGTCCAGTAATAATCGTCGTCTATTATTACTTTAGGTCCCGACCTGCCTACCGATGCATGCCTACCGTCACGTCAAATGCGCCTTAATCAATTAAACTACACATTAAGAAAAAGCTTACCACCGCCCCTCGATGTATCGACACAGCGTTACCGCGAGATTGTGTATAAGAAACTTTAGAGCTTGAAGAAGCACAAGCGGGGATTGAGATGAAAAGAATAGAGAGATATTGAATGAGAAGAAAAGAACGACTCAGGCGTGTCGTAAACTGTTACATATCCTACCCCGCTACTGCAACCGCCAGGTTACCTGCCCTGTTATTTCGATGATGTGAGCCGAGTGAGGAAGGGAAACATGCGGTAGTGGGAGTACCTAGCAGGTACCTGTGCATACGTATTCCCCGCTGGTAGCACAGTGCCTATAGCGTATTAGTCGTTGCTGAAAGAGGCAAGATCAACCTTCGCCTCTCATGTGAATGAGGCCTTTAGCCAATGGTGTGCCTGTATTTGTGCAGCTAGAATCCATTGTAGGGCAACGCTGGGGTCGTACGCACTGTCTCATTCGTCACCTATACTGTTACCTACATGTATGGACTGTCTTGTTTCCCAATGATCTGAATAAGTCTGTCTCATTTGATTCAAGTTGTTTCAACGCAAGATTCAAAGTTTTGTTCCGGATCTGATCCGCCTAGGCACCACCTGGTATCAGTACATCTAGGAGCTTGCATCAGGTAGGTAGTAGACATGCGAATAGGACCTGCGAGACGGCTGTGCGGTGTATTAGCTTCTGAAAGTACCTGCTAAGTATAGATATGTTGGTATGCATGCAGCCTACCTTAACAGGTGCAACCAAGCCACTGTACCTAGGTACCTACCTCTACTGAACCATTTACTGGAAATAGGTAGGTAGGTACCTATGGGGTAGTGCCTGTAACAGAGCCTGTGCCGCTGGAACAGGTACAGTTCAAAACCCTGACTGTCAGTTCAGTTCAGTCCAGTCCAGTTCAGTGCACCGGGGTATCCTAAGGCCCCGAAACAACCCTGAACCTGCAGATTTACCACTGCACACTGCACACACACTCAACCATTACAACATCGATAGATCTCCGCCGGCATACACTTGAAGTGTTTTTTTCCCGCCCTTTTCTCCTGTCCATGTAGACGGCCAGACAGCATCTTAGCTTCCAGTCCGAGTTTGTTTCTGACGCCATTGTCACTCCCTCACTGGCTTACCGGCTCACTGGTTTCCTGGCCCGCTTCCTCGCAAAACCCCCCACCAAAAAAACCCAAGACCAACAACACCAGCAGACACCAGACAACCCGCCTGTGCACATCCCGTCGCCGCACCCTCACTTACACACACAGAGCAGCCACGCCCACAGCACCACCTCATACCGCATATTGCCACAGAAACCCTCCGTGCTTGCGCAGCGAGTCACCGTGGCGACCTAGGTAGCCTTATACCGTTACCAGAGCTGCCTGGGCAGCTCGCCGCCAAGACGTCTTCCTCAAAGAAAAGGAAGATTACCCCCCGGCAGTCTGCTGCAGGAAATGAGGAATTAGAGTCCTTTAATAATTCGTCTGATATACCGGTCCCTTCCTGCGAGCAAGACACCGACCTCAATTTCTCCTTCACCTCGTCATCTTTTGACGTACGTCCCGACTCGCCCGCATACCTCCGCGCCGACTCGCTGCCTCCCGCTTCCAGCCTTCCTCCCCGGTTGCAGACGAACCATACGGGCCCTCTCACCTTCGCTGAGGACGGCTCATCCGTCGCAAGCTCGCCTTCAGGCGCATACGCCGACCTGACTATCAACAGTGACCGTGGCGGCGATACTCCGGCACCGGATTTCCCTAGCTTCCCCAGAGCCTCCTCGCCGCTCACCAAGACCACCCATCACCGTGCTATCATGGGTGGTGCTGCCGAGTTTCCAGAGCGTGCATCTTCACCGCTCAAACGCAGTGCCTCTAGCATGGATCCAGAAAGTGTACCTCAGACTGTCGATGAAGACGTGGACATGGTCACTGTGGCTTCTGACGCCATGGCTATTGACACATCTTCCTCCTCGCACCAGAACCCGTCAAATTCAACCGACGTTCCAGAGTCTTCAAGCAGTTTGCGGCAGGAAACACAGTCTGCTGTAGTGGGCGATGCTTTGGCAACTATTAATGACACTAGTCCGGGTACTTCCATAAATTAATACTCTTTTCTCTCTTCCGACCCAGCCTACTAACTTCTCCCAGTACTACAACCTCCCGCATCAATCGGAGCCCATATAAACGAGATTCGCACACTCGTAGAGGACTTCAACCGAACTCCATGCGTGGACGGGCAAGAATGTTACATCGTATCGAGACAGTGGCTCACATATGTACCCCTTGACTCGACGAAAAAGCAAGCGATCAGCGATTTATCCACCATTCCCCCAGTTGACAATTCAGACATAATATGGGAGGTCATCGACGATCCTTGTGTGGGCAAGGGTGTAACGGATGTGATGAAGAGGAAATTTGTTCGATTGAAGGAAGGATATGGGGAAGAGCACTTCGTTCCATTCCCGCCTAGGGCTTGGGGGCTTCTATTACAATGGCCTGGTCTAAAGGAAGGACAGATTCCCATTCGCCGTACCGCTACTGATAACAGTACAAACCGGGATGGAACAAACGTCCAAATTGAATATCACCCACTCGTACTCACTGTACACCGCCTTTGGTCTGCCCTGAGCCAGGTGCCTGTTGACGCATCTTTAAAAGCCAGCAACCCGCCTCCTCCAAGGCTCGCCCGTAGCAGCAGTACGAAGTTTCAAGTCTTTTTAAAGCAAGCGAAAGCAATGGTTAAAATCGACCTAACCCAGAGGGTTCGAGGTTGGCAGATTCCAAACGCTGAGGTACCAGGTCCTGCGGGTGCGGGTGTGCCAACCCCACCGACACCCCCAGCCCAGCCAGAGACGGACGTGAATTCCCAGAGTATATGGGATCATTGCTGTAGATGTCCAGTCTTTCAACGCATTAGAGAGAGGAGGAGAAAGATTATTGATTGAATATGGGGACCTAACCAATGATCCGAACATCAAGTCGAAACAAAAACCAGAATCCACTCATACTCTCCGCTCACTCGGCGTGACGAAAGATCAACCAATCGTTCTTGATCCTCATGAAGAGGGCACGCAGTGGACCTCAAACTACGTACCATCAGACACCTCAACATTCCCTTCGCAGGCCAGTTCTACAGCACTAACAGTTCAAAATCACGCATCCAAAGGTGGAAGGATAAGTCCGGCTCCCAGTGGTCCCATCACCCGTGGTAGAGCGACAAAGTCTGGTCGAACGCTAGGAAGTGTTGGTCTCACAAACCTAGGAAATACTTGCTACATGAATGCTGCCCTTCAGTGTCTGAGGAGCGTTGAAGAGTTAACGAAGTACTTCTTGGTCGGCGAATGGGAAAAGGAATTGAATAAGGCCAACGTCCTTGCCCACAACGGCGATGTCGCTGCTGCGTATGCCCATCTACTCAAGGAATTGTACAAAGACCCGCCTCCGGGTGCTATCGCGCCACGACAGTTCAAGGGCACCATCGGTCGTCATGCTCCGCAATTCTCAGGTTATGGTCAGCAGGATTCTCAGGAATTTCTCGGTTTCCTACTGGACGGGCTGCAAGAAGATCTTAGCCGTGTAAAAAAGAAGCCATATATCGAGAAGCCCGATTCTACAGATGAAATGATCGGGGATCCCGAGGCTATTCGCAAGATGGCTGATGAAGTTTGGGATATTACGAGAAAGCGGGACGATTCGATAATTGCGGATCTCTTCACGGGCCTTTACAAGTCCACTTTAGTCTGCCCTGTATGCGACAAAGTCAGCATCACCTTCGACCCCTTCAACAATTTGACCTTGCAATTGCCGATCGCAAATAAATGGAGTCACGCCGTCAAATTCTTCCCGCTGAACGACAAGCCCATTGAGATTAAAGTCGAAATAGACAAACACGACAGCATCAAAGTTCTGAAGCAATTCATCTCAGTACGGACGGGTATTCCGGTTGAGCGACTTCACGGTTGTGAGGAGTGGTCCAAGAAAATCTACAAGCACTATGCTGATACATTGACTGCGAGCGAGGAGATTGGCCAGCGTGACAATGCTTGGATCTACGAGCTGGAAGCCAAGCCTACGAACTTCCCTGGAGCGGTACATAAATCGCAGAAGTATCGTTCTCTACTTGATGACGCCCCGCCTGTGGATGATGATGAAACAGCGGCGGCGGCACATCTCCTTGTTCCAGTCCTCCATAGGCGTCCTGGGACCGCAAAAGGCTACCAGCCGCGCAAGTGGGAAGGGGCCTGCGTACCTCACTTTATCATGGTCACACCGCAAGAGGCACGAAGCGAAGACATCATTCGACGTAAGATCTTGGAAAAAGTGGCGACATTCACAAAGCACAGTCTCTTCGCCCGTTCAGACGAGTCTGACGGGTCCGAAACCACGGAGCCTGAGATAATCGGGCCTAACGGCTCTGATACAGCGTCGTCTGTTGGTGGGAAAGTCGCTACTCAGTCCGTGGAGAGTGAGGACGATATCGTCGACGTGCAAATGAAAGACACGTTGGTCAATAAAAGCAATACTGGGAGGTATGTATAGACAGGGAAATGGCCCGATGAACATATACTAACCCTTCTTTATAGCCACTCGCCACATACTCAGATCAAGAATGGAAGGCCAGCCTGGTTAAATCCTAAAGCCTTCCTTCCAGGTCAATTGCAGAACCTCTTTGAGATAGGAATATTCGCAGAAATGTCGAGCGTTATTCCTACAGGTAATAACAGCGTTCCGGACGACAGAGAGTTTCCGCGGCTCTCATCTCGGGTTCCTGCCGAGTCTCCTTCGTCAGAAGACCAACTAGACGACGCAACGAACGGGTCAGTTTCAAATGAAGACAGTAGTTCAGACGAAGCACCCCGAAATAGCATTGACAACTCGGTGACACGTATGAACGAAGAGAGCGAGGACGAGGAGAATGGCCCGCCAGTAAAGGTAATAAGTTACAACGACTACCCAATTTCCAGACAAAAGCCCGCGTTGATGACGTGGTTGAGACGGGCACTTACTAACGATTCGCTAGTCATTCGCTCACCGCCCTAAAAATAACCGTGCCGCGAAGGGCAACAACAAACCTCCGAACGGTCGTAAGAAGATGAAGCCAGGGCGACAATATGGCGGCAAAGGTGCCAAAAAACGTCTACGTCAACAACAACAACGCCAGCAAAAAGAGAAAGAAAATGCCATCCAATTTGAGGACGCTGGTGAGATGGACGATCCCGTCCCTGATGGTGGCCCTCTCATTCGGTTAAGAGAGGGTCTCGTTGTTGATTGGTCTCAAAATGCTTATGAAGAAATATTCGGCACTGATGGCTCATTAGAAACATGGGAGAGTTGCGAAATATTGTCTGATCCGGAGCTAGAGAAGGCGCAAGATGCACGTGCGAAGCGTCGGAAGCACGGTCTTACGCTCGACGAGTGTCTAGATGAGTTCGAGCGGGATGAAATCCTTTCCGAACAGGATATGTGGTATTGCCCTCGCTGCAAGGAGCATCGCCGCGCTAGTAAAAAACTTGACCTTTGGAAGACACCGGATATACTCATCATCCATCTAAAACGTTTCAGCTCCAGCGGGTTTCGAAGGGATAAATTAGAGACCCTGGTTGACTTCCCCACTGAGGATCTAGATATCACATCACGTGTACTGCAAACGGAAGAAGGAAAGCAGGAGAAATATGATCTAATTGGAGTCGATTGCCATTATGGAGGGTTAGGCGGCGGGCATTATACGGCCTATGCGAAGAGCTTCGTCGATGGACAATGGTATTCTTATAATGGTAGAGTAATTCTCATCCAATCTCCCCGTATTTCATGCTAACAACCTATTCAGATTCGTCCGTTTCCAAAACTACGACTGACCGTATTGTTGATTCCTCGGCATATATGCTCTTTTACCGCCGGCAATCCAATGTTCCTTTAGGCGGGCCTCGGCTGCGCACAATCCTTGAGCGCTTCACAGATGAAGATGATGATGAGATGTCTGGGCTGGGGGAAGGTCGGCGTCTCGGCGAAGGCTTCTCCCAGAATGGGTCGTCGAGCGCGTTACAAGGAGCAGGAGTTTCTCACCAAGCCGAAAGTTATGGTGGTAACTCTAATACACACTCACGCTCAATCATTTCTTCATACGCAGAGGATGACAGGGGAGATGACGACATTCCGCTCCTTGCCAGTTCGCGTTTCCAATCTGGACACGCCATTGCTGAAGACGAAGGGATTGAGTTAGAAGATTCCGAGCAAAGCGCGCAGCCATTCACTCTCAATACTTGGAGCTTTAAGAATATTCCCGATAACAGTGCTGACAGTCCATTTGGATCCGGCGCTGCTTCTGACGAAGCTCAACACGACTCCTCTGGCGATGAGCGAGCGTTGAGTCCTCAGGATGATATAGACTCTAACTTTCCAGGGATGTCGGAATACAAACTATCACAGCCCGGGGAGGATTCGTCGTACGTGAATTACCCGACATCTGCTTATATGGACCAGTCGTCAATCAACGGCACGAATCAGATCGCGCACGAAGTCCATGAGGTTGTACCGAACAGTGAGCAGGAGCTACAATCAGAGGAGGCAACTGAAATCCACTTGGACGACGATGATAAGATTAAGGTCCCTTAGGGATGTGATCGGCATAGCGGAGACGCTTGCGCAGCTTATCTTTACTGTCGCTGCAATGTCTCGCGTTGTTCGTATCTGCTGATGCTTTTTCAAGATAGTTCAAGTACAGCAGAAACCGAGGTGCTTGACCGTGGCTATAGAGACAAACAATTGCTCATTACCACGTAGCTACGAGCAGTGGAATCATGTTGCCTTTAACTTAAACCGCATTGGGTGCGGTGGCATACAGAATGTTGCGGCACCCGAAGACTCCAAGGATAATGCCCACGACTGCACATATCTAGGGCAATATATCCATACTATACATAGAGGGCACAAAATGGGGGTAGAGGTCGTTACCGCTTGATTTCAGATCATGACGATTGGGTTTCTTGTACGGTTGGGTTGACTTTGATCCGTCCATCAAACGACAGCATAACATTGTGATTGGTGCATTGCATATCCCGGTGTCACAAATGGGCTTGTGGCTGTTGACTGGGTTTCGGCGTACTTTGTTCTGCAGGGCTGTGATAGATTGCATGGACCTTCCATTGTTGGCGAGCATCTAACACGGTCTACTGTGTGGCTTATTTTGTTTTTCCTTTCTTGCATGAGGAAAGATATGGGCAGACCGCCCTTCTGGTGAGGGTGCGCCGCCTATTGTCGGACTATGGCTGGCACGCGATCTCCTCAAGGGCCGGGAGGGTGTCGGATGAGTTTATAGACGGTGCTTCCCCTTTAGATCCTATTTATACACCTGATAGCGAGTACCCGCTACCGAGTAGTTGTAAAAGTAAAGGGAAGAACAGGCACAGACCTACGTTACCTACGTAGACTACGAGAAAAAGACTACAAGTAAAAATTTTACGAATAAGACGCATTTTATGATATCTATATTCATTTTTTTTGGTTGACACTGAGTATAAAACATTAATGTGAATATTCGTACCTTGCGTCCTCTTGGCCTAAGGTATTTATTTCGAAGCTTGGGTTTCGATGCCGTAGTGAATGGGTGATGCCTCGTATCAGCACCAAAGTCCCGATAAAAACATCTAAAGTTAGTATATGTCCATTCAAAATACGGGGCAGTCCTCCCCTAATAACATGAGTGTAGTACACGTGGTCTGAGCGACTGGGAATAGAAGGACTATTCACTTAGGGTTCGTGATGTCAAGTATCTGGTTTTAGCGGGAATATTGTCGATGTGACACTAGTTGCCGAATAAAACAGGAGATATCCAATCTCGCATGCGAGAGGATGAATCTTTTCTGTTGAATACCTAAAGTTTTGTAGAAAACGATTAGAGCTTTGAGAAAAGAGGTGAGATGAGAAAGTGAAGACGAACGAGAGTAGTAAGACCAATTTATAAGAGATTTTATTCACACACGCACGCACACGCAAACTGCTCTCGAAGAATGCTTGTAGATCTAAACGCCCACACCCACGCCCATACTCATCTTTGAATAGATGGGCTGGCCTAGTGTGACGGCTATAGAGGAAGTACGAGATTGGGGGAATGTTGGGAGTTGCCAAAAAGCCAACCAAGAGACTTGTTGCATATAGCCTTGGCTCGAGCGTGGAGACCTCAATAGTCACTTGTAACTAATCCGAAACGCTATTATGTGATGTCCATATATCTGGCTCACCAGTCGGCCATGAACCTAAACTTTTCGTCCCGTAGAAAATAGGAGGTAAGATAGGTCAGTCGTATGAAGCGAAGAGGTGCTAGGCTCAGGGCATTCAGCGTGATCGAAAAATTTAACCCGCCACTTACTAGGATAAGCAATACAAGTATAATCTTATAGATGAATATATCGTTAGAAAATCGAGGATAGACAAATACGTAAAATAATTTGTGTAAGTGGGTAGCTATATAGATATATACATATATAGCCACTGAGAATTGGTGTGAGAAGGCAACCTAGAGTTCCTACGCTACGCTGCACTCTAGATGCTGAAGCGTTTGGAATGGTTTTTGGGAATGGTTTGTTAATAAGAAGACAGGATCACAAGATATATCCCACACAAAGCATCATGGTCTGGCTCGGCCGGGTATTAGTTTGTGCCAGTACGGTAGTAGACCTAATCCATCTACCCCCCGCTCCGTATACTCAGGAAGGGCCGTATATGCCTCACAGCGATGGGCTTGCTAAGTTGGATGTAGTATCTCTTCCATTCTTGGATGATATTCGCATACGCAGACAAAGAAAGAGACTTGGGGAAAAGAGCTACTATTACTGGCATGAATTTATCAATGGCAATCTTTGCCCAAGTGGCTCCTCCTTTTCGAACCCAAATTAACGAAGTCCCGCGGGGACGATAGCATAACGAATAGGTCCATTGATGTAATCAAGTAGCACACATGATCAACGAGGAAAACCAGCAACAAGTTTCCTAAATATGCTACAATAGGCAGACACATAGGATATACTATATAGGGAATCCTATGGGATTTCTTCTAGTCTCCATTCTCCGGCCACTCTACGATTACCCGTGATCTGGGGGCACCTGTCACCTCTACACTATAAGGACGGTACTTAGACATATAGGCGCACCAACCAGATGGATACCTAGCGCGCATGATTTTGAGCGTGAATATATCACACTGCGGCACACTACGGGGTGCCAGATGTAGGATCGGAGTGTGCTTATCTATGACGAACTGACCCGGCGGAATGGCAGCATACCTACCCAGCAGTCCACGACTTTTCATGTTTCAAACATAAATATATACATGTATATACCTTACCAATAGTGTGGGAGATCTAGATACCATCTTTATTCCGAAAAGAGCAGAAACGAAGTAAACATCTCGTGTATCTCTGCCCTAAATATCCATCTTTCTGGCTACCATACTGTACTGTAGGTATGGTACCACTACACTAAGAGCAAACAGATAGACAGGCAAACAAAAAATCCCCGGGATTCGCATCTACCCCAACCCGGCTTAACGGTTGAAACATACCTACTACAGGCAAGGAAAACCATACATATATATAGTGTACTGTTTGTGTAAGTAGGTCAAGGGGCCTAGTCTAGGGTCCCATAATGCTACTATAGGAGGTGCGCTAGTGTGATAGGTGTGTGATAGGGTAATTTGTGTAGTGTATCAACAACTTTTCATGCATGACAGGACCCGAAGGTTTGGGTGTGAGATAAGACGAAAGACGGGGGGATTTTGTAAGGCTTACGAGGCCTTTACCTACCCGTTAGTCAGATCTGGGGAATAGGACGATGTCAGCTCTCCAAAGCGCGTGGTTTTCGTGTGGGGTTGGTGAGAGAGAGAGAGAGAGGCAGGATAGCAATGGAGAATTCGGATCTTCGCTCAGGGATTAGAGGAGGCTATCTACCTACTACTCTGTCTGAACTTAGTTCGGAATAGTATATCTCTATCCAATCCTGCTAACGTTTCACACTAGACGGGAAACAAACACTTTGGTCTTTTGTAGCACGGAAAAGATATCGAGCTAGGTAGGTTTCGTACATAAGTAATAGATTGAACTAGCCGTGGACCGGGTACCGTGGTTCATTGGTAGTACTGGTAATTCATCGGATCTGAAAGGAGAAGTTCGGAGAGTGATGGGCGCTTGTTTGCTTGTTGCTCAATCGAAAGACGTATGCATGCATAGTCCCCCTTGTCTGGAACATCGTCTTACAATACATCATATCGTGTTAGAGATCTTGATAGGGTAATATATCTGACAACACGTTTTGGTCACGCGACCAAACGTCTTGTCAATTCTGTGGCTTAATGGTTCTTCTCCAAGGGCGCTCGCTAGAGCGGTTCTAGAAGCATTATGCCAAGGAATAGATGGCTTTTCCTATACGGCTACGCTTACACTAGTTTTAAGCGCAAAGGCATAACATGATTTATCTTCTGACGCTGGAATAGTGGAAAGCTTCGTCGTCGTTAGCCGGTGGCCTAGCTTTGGGCTGCCTTAGGACTAGCTCTATGGTGCCAACCCACCATATTGGTTCAGATAGGTAGGTGGCTCGATAGAGGCGATGGCCGTGGCGTCTCGGTGAGGCTGCACGTACTGGTAGGTTATGCTGTGTGTAGTGTATGTAAAGCAGAATTACATTTAGCCCCGGCTGGTGAAATTACACTACATGCAGAAGCACAAAGTTACTAGAAACACGTATACGTAACAAGACTTACAGACTTGCCTATCCTAGCAATTCATCACTGAAAACATGCCAACCTTATCCTTAAGGACGGAGTCTTCCCCGTTTATAGATAGAGACTGGAGATATCAGCTACGCCAACGTGAAACCCTAGTATAATATTAGCTTTAGTGGATCTGTAGTCCGATAGCGGAGTTAAGCCTGATTAACTAGCCAAAGTCGAGGGAGACGACTCGCAGATGATATCGCGCAACAAGCTCGTGGACGCTGGTGACGCAGCAGCAGCTCGTTACTGTAGGTCTAGGCAGTACATATCCCTATGAGGTGACGGTGACAGCGACATTGACATGGACATGGTCAAGGTCCGAGGCTGTGGGATGTGCCGTGTGGATTCTGATCCGATGGAAAGGATATCTCGTCGGCTATATGGACGAACGGCTTACGACACCTATCGTTGTGTCGTTTACATCGTCGTGAAACGAGTGAGGGGTCCCCAAGCGATCGACAAAAGATGAATCCGCCTGAGCCCAAAGGATTGCCCCGAATGATAAAGCTGTGTCAATGGACTGCCTTATTGGGGAAACTGATCGTGGCCCGTTTCCTAATTCACCAGGAACTTCACATCATGACAGACATTGGCCAATTGGAGGCAGTCGGGGCTATGGCTACCATTCGCCATTAGTATTTACAGAGGGGACTACTGTAGCTTCGATTTTTGAATCAGATCCCTATGCCATACCGCGTTTAGTAAACACCGGTGTACATACGATAGGCGACGACCCGCTGGGAACCCGCGGTGTAGGTAGACTGGTTCTTGGTACGGTAGGTAGTCCACTTTGCTCTTAGTTGGTGTCGAAAATAGAATCCGTTTCCGGGCCCTCGGGTCATAGAGACGAATTGGGAGATGGCAGAAACCGAGCGAGACCTGTCTCTTTCTCTCTTCTGTTGATTGATCATCCCGACAAAAGAAACGACTGCTGACACACGCCAGGGGTTCTTTCTTGTGCGACGCAGATTAAGCCGGCCCAGATTTGCATCGCTTGGCTGTTCAGGTAACTGGCAACCCAGGTATGATGGCTCCGGCTGTCGACTATTCAGCTCTGCGCGGTACGAGCCCAGTACGTTTGACTAGGTATAACCTCCTTCGAGCAGCTTTACGAGAACCTTGATGGAGATGCGAGTCTTCTCTCAGTCTTTACATTGCTGTACTCCAATTCTTAGTACGTGTTTCTATAACCTCTCCCGGTAGATGACTGTATCTGTGTTCTGTCCACTAGTGAGGATCTCTTTTGAGGGAGAAAAAGTTCTTGATTAGGAAAGTCTATGCGGACGATACGTCCAAGCAGCATCTGTCATGAACACAGATGCGGAGACTTGGGCTTTGTGATCAGCCCATGCCCTCGTTTGGTAACGCTGATGGGATAGTGTCCTTTGTAATTGAGTATCCATACCATGTCACGATATGACCGGCCCACGTGCCGTATAAGTCTCGACGCAGAGAGATACGTGACAGAGCTGCGAACTTGCAGACGGCCATTCTTCCTGTTTATCGCAACCGCGGCGCTGGGAGCTAGCTAAGAGCGGGGATCCGGCAGGCCGGTGGAGAGTTTATTCGCTCTGATCACCATGAATCTCGCATAACCGGGCGATGAAGCTGGTCTTTACGCTCGCGGAAGCATGAATGCGACTTACCGGTTGCTGCTAATGCATGGTACCACGCAGAACCGAGGGTGCTACTGTGTAGTGAGTTATATATTGGCGATGGGTTGGGTAGTAAGCGAAGGACTAAACCATGGCATATTCGAGAGAAGCCGGCCCGGAAATGGTCGGAGTGTCACAGCAATCCTTGCTCGGCAGCTGTGGGTTCTGCAGGCGCAATATCTTGTTTCAATCTGGGGCAGGATATTGAAACCGATGCGGACTTCTCCGTGTCTAATCCCCCGTATTTGACGGTGGTTGCTTTGACTACGGATCTGTTTCGCCGGTACAAGTAGCTGGAGACATACCTGATAAACGAGTATGATGCGTCAGGGTAGGATCGAGTCCCACCGTGTAAGTTTTACGTCTGGTGAATCATGAAGTTCGTGCGTAATGGGAAAAGTAGGCAGCTAATTCATGGGATTACCGAGGTCGGGGTATAACGTCTCACCGGATTTGGCCTAACCGTTGAGTTATCGGAAACTTGTGCAATGGCATGTATAGCTTGCAGAAGACATAGCCTTTCCACTATAGTGGTACCAGTCATTAGAAGGCATCGTAACGTTGAAGTTCCGAGAAGTAAAATATCATCGACAGCAGTAGCGTGGGTACCCCAGGGAAGATATCACCACACACTACGTCCATTGAAGCGTAAGTTATATACTCATCGGGGAGACCAATGACTGGCCACGACGGTGAAGGACCAGGACCATGCTGCTCGGGAACTCCATAAACAGACGATCAAAGCACGAGCAGGCGGCCCTCTATGCCCACCAGACCCGAGGAGCGCGCCGGTGATGTAGCCAAGCGACCATTAAGTACGCTAGCCCAAGGCGACCTTACTGGGGAGGGGCTAATCGCCGACGCATATTGATTTGATAGGAGAGGAGACGGAGAAGAAGCGAGCAGAACGAGCATTGGGAATCGAAAGGGGATGGAGCCTAAAAAGGAAAAGACAAGTAATGGAGGACGAATTTGCAGTTTGAACGCGGATCAAGAAATTGCACCTAGGTAGTATTCCGCCAACCCGCCCGTAGCATCCATCTGTATCAAGAAGGTGGCGGACAATGTGTGATGCTGGGACGCTGCAGAAGCCCCATCCATCGAACGACGACGACATAGGCTACGTAGGCATGGTGAATAGCTCATCGATTCTGAGTTGAAGTAGTAGGTAGGAGGGGAGCCTTTGCGAAGCGGCGGGCACGGTTACCTACGGTACTCTGAGCCGTAATGGAATCGCGCCTTCTCTGTAAGTTTCAACAGAGGCCGTAGTAAAGTAAGCACCGAGTCAATGAGGCGCCTGCAGTTTGTGCAAGATGACTAATCAGCTTGGACTACTTGCTGTATGAGGAAGGTCACACAACAAAAGCACTAGACTAGGTATCAATGAGCAGGCAGTTAGGTACTGACTTGTCAGTCTCTTACAGTCACCGGGAAAGGCCACGATTACCTGCTGAGTCGTTCGGTCACTACCTCAGTAACGTGGATGCACAATCACAAACACCTGTGACAGCATTGTTTGATCATCCTCCAGACAACCTACTTATGTACTGTATTTCCTAACTTCTGCTACCTAGGTACTTGGCAGGTATAAAGCCCGATCACGGTCAATACCATACACACAACGGTAAATGGTGGGTTCTTGCAAAGAGCTTATTTACTTCTGGAACTTTGACAGTAAAATGCTATAACATTGCTGGCTTCAAGTGACTCCTCTTCATTGCCTAATTGCAAGTCTTCGTAAGCCAGCATGGGAATTTTGTCACCTGGCAATAGCAAATGAGAGTTCGGTTACCCAAAATGAACTAGGGAGTACCGGATCAAGGGTGTACTATGTTGATCGTACATGACTTACAGTAGATCAGGATCAGGCCTTGGAAATAAGCTAGGAAAAACAAATAAACCGTGTGTAGGATACTCGTGATAGTGTACAATCGACGAGGGCTTTGATTCCTGACGCCAGATATGTATGACAGAATTCGGGGAGCTTGTGGAGATTGTATACCCGTACATCCTGAGTAGTGTTCGGGGTTTCCGTGCCTTATCTCCCGAATCGTACGTGTACTCCGACCAGATCTTACCAACGGTACACCCAGGAATGTTGCACCGAGTCAACAAAATGAAGCAAACAAAACACAAGAGCAACAGTCAAGCAGACGCTGGCATGGAACGAGCCTTAGCTGTGGAATCTCAATTCTACATGGCAAATATATCTGCCGGCAGGGCAGGGAATGGAGGATCCTCGGTGCGCTTGTGGGTAGGTAATGTAGATTGCTCGGCCACAGCCTATCGAGTATTCCAGCCTATCTAGCGAACCATACCAGCCGAGAGTACATGTAAGTAATTGGAGCGAAATACCAGGCAGAACCAGGTAAAAATAGGGTTATGGGGAGGGGCTCTGATTTGGCCAGCTAGCCTGTCACACTAACGCGTGGCATGATGGGCGATAGGGCCGGATAGGACCAACATGGCGAGTGAATGAAAAGGTCGGAGAAGACCCACTTTTTCCGAGGTGGGCATTTTGATGAAGGGCTTCGATCGACCTTCGATGGGGGTTCTCGAAGCATTTGAACGAGCGCCAGAAATTCTGTGCCGAGAGTGCGGGTGGGAACAAAGCTGGCAGGGCGGGAGAGCTGCAGGGGGGGGGGGGGCGCCCGGCCAGGTGCAGATGGGCACAGCCAGTCGAGCCAGTCACGGCGCTGCGTTGCTGCAAGCTAGCTCGTTCGCCGGGTCCTCTGGAGGTTTGCTTACGATGCACGCCCATCTAGTGTAATCAAAGGTCACCAGGGCCTGAGTCGGTGCTGCAAGGCCAGTGGCTGGAATTCTCCGAAACACATTGATTAGCCTGCACCCAATTCGCTGTCTCCGGCCGACCTATCTGTACGTGTGTATCTGTACGTCCGGGAAGGGATCTTGACACTTGAACAGTACCTACGCGTACGTGTAACTTACGGTTTGTGGTAATAAGAATGTCCGACTCCATGAAAAGTAGAGCATGGCGCACTGGCAGAGCCCGCGGGAGAAAAAGGTGGCATCCATCATATCAGGTGGCTATTCGGCTAAGGTGTCGAGTGCGTCACGCGATAAGGCAGGCTGGGTTGTTGGAATGTGCAAGTACAATCAATATACTGGGGAAGTGAGATCCATTTACATGTAATGTAGATGGTGGTGTGGCGTCACTTGATGAGATAATAAGGGATGGCATGTTAGTTGCTGAAACGGCGCGCAGGATCTGCTGTCAGCCGCAGCCGCAAGGGGCACTTACACGAGCACCTTGCACGAAGGTCAGCATTCGAAACTCTTCAGGCGCGCATTCCATTCATCTATTCTGGTTTGCGGCGGCTGCGGCTATCCTGGGCCGGCATATTTAGATCGTTTGTTGAGTGAACGATGGACGGACCTTGCTGGTTCTCCGATCTTGGTTCCGTGGACGTCACGTCACGCTATAGCTAAGAGTAGTACTAGGCATCTATTGGACATGTAGAGGTTTCAAATAGATACTATGTACCTACGCCTGTAGGTGAGTGCTTACATGTATGATGATGTATTGGGATGAAGGTCGCAGCCAACACAGTAAATCCAGATAATTATCTCAAGCACCCAATAGCCGAACCATTAGGTAATTAGTACATATTGACATGCTGGGTTCCTCCTGGTATATAATAAAGATTTGTGAGACATGGGTGGAGGCAACATCGAAGGACTAGAAGGGCCACTGGACTGCGAGTACTCAGCGCTCCCTATATACCTTTGGTGAGTTTGTTAGTGAGATACATCTTGCATACCGGGACCTGCCCTGCTGGTTACTGCCATGACCTGCGCTAGTCTGAGTATCCTACGCACTTAGCATGTACCTACATCTACTAGGTAAGGCCCACACAGCTAAACCTAAAATGCCCAGTGTTTTCCAAATGGAAGGTCAACTTGAGTCCCGAGTTTGCAGTTGTTGGTAAAATGGGACACAGCCCCTTCTCTCACCTCCACCAGCTCACGATTTGAAAATTCCCATTCTCATGTGGATAGGTAGGTATCTACTTAAGCATGCTAAATGTCGCAGTGTAAACAAGAGGTACTGTACATCACCTAACGCAGCATACGGTGGGCTCGGTGGGTGCGCTTCCCACCCTTTTTTTTTTTTTTTTTCTTTCGTTTTTCGTTCAACACTTACACTAAGTACCTCATTACTCACCTCAGGCTAGGTACTGATAGCGCTCATGCTCGCGCTGCGCTACTACCTAGGTAGGTAGAGCTAGCTGGTTGTAGGTACAGCAGGTTAGCTTGCTGTTCCACCCCAATTCGTACACCAGTAGTACATCGCTATCAATTGCCCGCTCTCTCGCTCTTTCGTTACTGGCGCCGGTGTTGCAACACAGTTCACCTTCCCTGGCCCGCTCGCTCACTACCTACCTTCCTTTACCTACTACTGTACCTGCCTACCTGCTACTTCCTACCTACCTTGGCTACGAGAGAGGTAGTAAGTCAGTGTCTCCGTCTGCTTCTTCCTCTCCTTCACTGTTCATCGACAGCCTATCTTGTCGACCTCTTCTTTTTTTCATCCTACCTATTGCCTAGGTATTGTCACATTCACCAGCAGCATATTTTCCTTGCCTTTATTCTTTCGAGACTAGCAATCGTCTCTCAAATATTCATCACGACCTGACACGCTACTCGCATTCTTGGCTAGACATCCTACAATACCATTCACTTGTCGAGTCGGCGTCTCACCTGCCGACCTACCTACTTATCCACGTCGCTATCATTCTTCACCAATCTCCACCAGCACCGCATTGCGACTGGCGTCCGCCCACTGTTCTCGATCTATCGCATATTTCTCTACAGATTGTACATACTTTCGGATCGCTAGAGAGCGACCGACACGGTGCTTTCTATCCCGCCTTGGGCTTTCGCATCGATTGTTATCCACCTCGTCGATATCGCTTTGGCCCCGTTAGTGGTCTCGTCGCTCCAAATACCAGCGCATACGCCGCTTCGCTACCGCGCCCAACTGCCCTGCCGAAAACGACGCTGTCCGCTACCAGATTCCATATCAACGCGCTGTTCTAGAAACAAGTTGGTTGGATTCATCGTTGGACACGGTGCTTCTGCTCTACTCAACGCTCCTACAGATTTCCTATGTCAATTTCGACCCGCTTCGCTGTATCTATCTTTTCTCCTGTCGCATACTGAACAACTCCCCACTTGAGTCGATAGTTGACTTCTGCGCTCGGATGCTCGATTACCTTACCTCGAATCAATTGTCAATGCTAGCTGACCGAGTCCTTTTTCAAATCCTTTTTGCACCATAATTTGCGCCGACCGACTCACGGACGTTGTACGCGAGCTAGAAAACCCCTGACAAGGCCTGGGCTGAGACAACTTGCTGTAGCCACGGTTATTTAGCGCGACTGCCTCCGGTTTCTCGGAATATAGTATCACTATCTGCACTCGTTCGATACGGCCTATCGACACCTCTTACGGTGGTATTTCGTGCCTCGGTGGAAGCGCTCCAGTCGCAGGACTGGATGCCACAATCTGCCATGATGGATAACGATATTTGCAATGTTATATATGTAGACAGAAATGTCTGCGAAAGTCGGTTAGTGAGCTTGCCTGCCACAGATCTGCAGGAGACGGGTGACCTGCGAGCGAATTTGGACGTACTCTTAGATGCCTTCGGTCATGGTGAGCCTAAACTAACTATTCCCTTCAACAACTTACTTGCTAATGCTCCATGCTCTAGTTCATCTGTGTCAAAACGGCGCCGAGTGCATGGAGAAACTTGCCGATCTACACAGCGCCTCAGTGGTTGAGCTAAGGCCAACACTTGTACTAATAGATACACCGCATAATGAGCCGCCGCCTGAAGTGATACCTGTGTCACGCGACCCTTCACCTTGCTCAAGGGTCGCTTCTAGAGAGCACAGTGAAGATGGAATAAACGATCTCTATGGGATAGCTTTACTGGAGAAGATCGTGTATGAGACGCATTTGAAAAGCCTTTCCAAACTCGTCGTGCCGGTTCCGCTTGTCCGCTTCCCTTCGCTACAATCCCCGCCATCAATAGACGGAGTTGATGAAGCATCGCCACAGCCTGTGGATATCGGCTGCCGGGCTCTGGTGCGAAAATGTCTTGATTCAGGCGCTGTAGACGTCATGGTCAACCCAATCCATGTCAACACTCTTACGACGCTCGAAGGCCATGCATACCGAGCACATAAAGAAGCGGCCAAGGATCAACAAGCATTACTTGAAATTCGCAGGGGGCGGAAGCGGTCCTGGGTTGGTATACATGAAGAAAAACCTTTTGCTTATTTGAGGGAGGCTATGGTATCAGGCTTGATGGGCGGGATCTGTCGCTCGGGAGATGAGAACGAGAGTCGCATTTCCGCTGTGAGGATTGATATTTCTCCCAAGCGTCGTGTGGACATCGAAGAAGCTCTAGGCAAATGGCACTTCTGTGCTCCTTGCTTCGATGACGACTCCCTCCTAATTGCTGCAACTCTTATGTTCGAGCATGCGTTATCAATGCCAGAGTTAGAGAAATGGCGGATACCTACAGGTGAATAAACCCTAAGAGAATCAGCTATTTCTTACGTGCGCCGGTCAGCTAATATATGAAGGATAGATCAGCTAACGACGTTCCTTGTCGCGTGTCGTGCTGCGTACAATCAATTTGTGCCATATCACAATTTCCGGCACGCAGTTGATGTATTGCAGGCCACATTCGATTTTCTTATCCATACTGAAGCTTTGCCGCCCTATCGATCCACACCAAACCCCTTACCTACTGCACAGAGGTCTCAAATTACATCTTTGCTGAAGCCTTTCGAAGCCTTGACTCTTCTTGTCAGTGCTATTGGTCATGATGTAGGCCACCCCGGTGTCAATAACGGCTTCCTCGTTACTCTCAATGCTCCTTTAGCCCAGTTGTACAACGATCGGTCTGTTCTCGAATCGTTTCATTGTGCAGCTTACTCACAGATTCTTCGGAGGCATTGGCCGCGAGTATTTGAAGACAGAGAAATGCGGACTCTGATGATTAGTTCCATCCTTGCTACGGATATGGGACTGCATTTTGACTATATGAAGAGGTTGGGCGATCTTCAGAAAGAACTAAAATTTAAACCCGCGATCGACGAGTGGCCTGACCGGGCGCGTGAAGAGCAAAAGGCACTGATTTGCTCACTTTTGATTAAATGTGCTGATATCAGCAATGTGGTAAGTACCATGTTCTGATTATGTTTGATGTGCGCCCTATGATCTAATATGTGTATTATAGGCTCGCAAATATGGTGCTGCCCTGCAATGGATGAATATCCTCTGCGATGAGTTTTCTCGGCAAGCCGCGATGGAAGAAGAGATTGGGATCAAATCATCCCTTGTCCAGCCACCAAAGAAGGATTTTCGATCACTAGCCACAGCTCAGCTCGGCTTTGTGAGGCTTTTCGCTATCCCCCTTTTCCAAGGAGTGGCTGAAATATTACCCCAGATGCAGTACACAGTCTCAGAGGTGGAGAAGAATACAGGCCACTTCGAGAAGGCGCTCGAGAAAATCCCGGCTATGACTGAGGACTTTGGAAACCTTTTAACCCAGCAACCCCTTGATTTGAACATAATGAAACTGGTCGAGAACTTAGCTACCGACGAGGAGTACATCATCGGGACTGATTCAAATGGTCTGGCTCCAGCCTCCTCGAATCAGGAAAGAATGAGGGAGGCTGGCTCCGCGCCACCTTACAAACTCACCCAGGTTCCAGACTTGTCACGTCAGTACAAGGAAATCAACGCTATCACTACTTCCTTTGACAAAATTACAGATTTTACTGTCAACGGCACATACCATGCTGTTGAGCAGGAGGATGGGCTTCCAAGGCGCAATGGCAAACAACGTTCAAGCAATACGACTGAGGGGAGCAATTCTGTTCCCTGTTCCGGGGACTGGCAGTCTCAGGCTACCAGTGCCACCACTGGTAAAATGCCGCTTTCTCCCAGCACGCAAGGAACCAGCATTGTTAGCCAGGACTCTGTGGAACGGCCCTCGAGCGACCCCACAACAGCAGTCACAGCGCCGGACTCGTCTCGTACAACTACACCCATTGCGGTTGTGGATTCGACCCCGGCGTCGGAGGAAGAGTCCAATGGTACCCTCAAGCCAGAAGGAACTTTAAAAAAGAAGACAAGTCGTTTTAGAATGAACGTCTCGACCTTCTTCAGGCGGAACAAAGGCGCAGGCTCTCCCGTTCCTGGCGGACCGGGCAGCTGACAGCTCGAGTCGATCCAATTGATAAAACCAAAGCGCTAGCTCCTCGTCGATATTCTTGGTGAGGAATTTCTGTTTCATTACGACCTAAAGTATTATGATACCCAGCAAAAAAAATAGATGACAGGGCGGCTACAGGATCAAGGCGGCAATTGTACAGGGCCGACACAGGAACGGATGCAAACTCGTTTCTACGTACATACTGTATACTAGCGCCGGAAGGGGCCAATATCCCCGGCGGCGCCCAGGATCATTTGGCAAGGCGCATAGAATGCGTGCGGCGGATGATACCGGGAAAGTGATTAAAATAGCATTGTTGCTGGTTGCATACACGGCGTTCAAGGTATTCCGGCGGCTGACGAAGGGACTAAGTCGCTACCGGTCAGAAGCTCTGCGTAGAGAGGAAGCAAAGAAAGAGACAGCAGGGTTATTTTGATGTGGCGAAGTTTTCATGGACTTTTAGGACAACTTTTTGGCCATTGAAAGCCCGAGTTGCAAATATAGGCGAAATCAGAGAGCAAATACTCTCTAGGTCAATTCATGTTTTGTCCCACGATACTGTGAATGTTACCCTAGGTGCACTTGTATAAAAGCGTTGACTGTGTTGTTTGAATCAATCCAGCTCTAATTCTTAGACTAAACTCATGTGATATACACCTCTCAAGTCTAGATAGGGTTACGCTCGCTTGGTGTATGCTATGAACTCGCCGCTTAAGGATTTGCCAGGGACCGCGTCCACTATCTACATACTAGGTACTATTGACCTTCTTACCGAGGTAGGCATGGCGAACACTCATGACGTGAACACACATGTTAATTAAGGATGATATCCGAGCTTTCGCCCTAGTCAGGTGGCTTCTCGCGCAGGAAAAACTGGAGAAGAGCTATTGTAGCTTAACTATGAAACGTTGAAGAGCCGAGTTACTTTATATCACGGAGCGGGGACATATCTAGCGTGCCCGCGCGAAGCGCACATTCGCCGCGGTTCGTCCTTGGCGATCCGATGGTTTGAGGGGGGAAGTATCTCGCGATGAAGATTGAAGGCTGCTTGGGGGGTTGGTCAATATTGATTGGTCTCTCCGCGCAGCTAATCGTGCCAACTGACATCATCCCTCTCCTACCTGTAGCACAAAGTGCCTTGTGCCCCCTGTCTTCGTCTGTGGATTGACAAGAGTACCTACTGTAAGTGATATAGGGTTTTGGGAAATTGTCACTGGCAGCCCATAGATGAGAGAGCAAGTTATGAAGTGGGCAAAATATACATGTTATCGATAGATCCAGACCAAATGGAAAGAAGATGGTTCGTCGCTGTGAGAGAGCGAGCCCGGATTAAACGAGGTATTACGTCGATTGTGCCGGGATAGGCTAGTTATTGCCAGGTTAACAGCATTGTCGAGATCGCCCCTTTATCTCAAGTCCATAACATTGATCCCAACCCCCCGAGACCACTTACACTATTCACTACCAAAAACAACCACCGAAAACGATTAATCAGTAGATTGATGAAGTGCCAGAACTGCTATTAGATGTAATTAGCACAAGAGGTTAATATACTGGCTTCTAAATAGCTTCAAAACAAGGAGTTGGTATAAATAGTATAGGTACCTAGTCTGCCAAGTTTTTTGTCACCTGCCTCGCCCCCCACGAATTTGCCGTGATGGACGGGAGGAGAACCACATTCCTGGTACCGGTTTGGGGCACAATATCGGGATATAGCATGAACTTAAGATTGTTTGTGGTGTACTAATAGTGCGGTTGTAGTTCCTTAGGTTGGTTATCGGAAAGACACATGGCGAACGAGCTATGGATCAGCGTATCAGACGGTTTATCACTGTGCTCATTCCATCATCAAGCAGACAAACCCTTGTCAATCGACAATGTGCATCTGCCAGAGATCATAGACGTATGTCATATCGCAAGAAGACGACCAAAAGCGAGTCCATCATTGTACTGATAGCGAACGCGATGTGGAAAGATAGATAGATAACTAAGCAGACGGTTCCATTGTGATGTACTTACTGTAGATATGGAATATGTCATGGTGGCGGGTGACCCTTGCAGGGTTCCCCGGCTTTTGGCGACGCTGCTTTCAGCGGCAGCAGTACCGCCACAACGGCCACTGGGCCACTGCGCTACCTCCCAGTACTCAGGTAGGTAGTCGCCCCAACCTTAAGAGAATTGCTACCATTGAGACCTCGCAAAGGAGGTACAGGGTCATTGCAGTGCTGAGTAGGTACTCTCTGTTAGAGGCCCCCCGCAGGGTCCTGGTATACAAATACTTAGGTACCTAAGGAACATACCTTAGGTACCTATGTACCTATGTACTCTCTACATACCTCAGTAGCATGCGCACGCTAAAGCGACCTAGGGTAGACGGCACGGAATTTTGCCCAGGATGCCGGCCCAGGATGGGGGACCAAGAGGGACGCAACCCAGACAAATTAAACCCCAACTCGACAGCCCAGTCAACAAGTCGAATGCAATATCTACTGTGTATCCTTGGTTTCTACTCCCTCACACACCCTTACGCCTTGACCCCGCGTTCGCATCGCGGCCTCGACTAGCCAAAATAGTATTTTTTTCTCTTTGCTTCGAAACTTACACACGCATACACACACACACACAGAGAGAGAGAGAGAGAGAGAGAGACGTTGCCCACCCGCCCCGTCCACCGTTATCGTCAGCTTGAGCAAGTCTCGCTTCTTCATCTTCATTCCTTTCATTCTGTCCCTCTCCGTTTGCCCTCTGCAATTTTAGCCTGTCTGTTCTCCGTCCTTCTCATCACTTGTCCTATCCCTGCTCGACTTTCCAGCCGGCTTTCTTTGAGTACCCAGTGCTATCCTTTGTGCCGCCTCTATTGTCATTTTCAATTATGAGCCATATTCATGGCAGTGGCCAAGATCTCGGTGAGCCCTCGTGTCTGCTGTTTGTTGCTCGCCAGTCCATGTCATCTTCTGTGTTGAAGATGTTGTGTTCACAGCCCCCAAACGCTGCTGACACCTGGTCCAATCCGATCTAGGCGCCGACGCTGTCAATATCCAGGATGACGACCAACAACAGCAACCACCCTCTCAAACCCAGGCTCAACGCGGACGGCTGCCTGCTCGAAGCAAGCTCACTCCGGAATTGCAGATTCCAAAAAATCGGAGTACCGGTAACCTCCCTGCCGTCGCCGAAAGCGAGTCCGACAATGAGGACTCCTACCCCAGACTCCGATTCTCACTCGACGCCGGGGCTATGTCTGCTGAGCCCGACTCCAACAAGAGGTACGTTCTACGATGTCGCTCTATTATTCATAGAATACCTAGTGAAGGGTTGCTGCCTTGACATGGCCCATAAGTGACTTGAAGTGCCGTGCATGCGAATCCGCGTTGGTGAATGCCCATCCCATAATGACTGTGGCCGCCATCTATCCCATCCAATAATATTACGTACATCCATGGTCTTTTGGCACCGTCACATGTGCACACCTACTCAGCCTCTTCTACCTATACACGCTGCGCACATGAGCACTCTTGCAACCACATACAAAATCCCTCAGCCTTTCGCTGATGACTGACTTGGGAAATGTCTTGCCAGGCGATCTACCTCCATAATCGCCGAACATGACCACGGGCTCGGTATCTCTGGTCTTCGACGCATACGACAGAACCCGTCCCCTCGCAATCCGACCATACCCTCGACCGCCGCATCGTCCAGGAGCCCCTCGACGAGCCTTGCGCGCTCTACTTCTCTGAACATCATGCTTCCGCAGGGGCCTTTGGCCTCGGGGCCCTATTCCCCTAGTTTCGCCGAGGACCTTTCCCGTTTTCCCTCCGAATCGTTGCACTCCTTCTCCTTCGCGCATCAGTCAGAAGAACTCATACATAATCGCCAGAATGTGTTGAAGCGATCCATAGAATTCATGAAAGACCGTATCGGATGGAACCTCTCGTCCAATGCTGCTCTCGCCAGCGCCCAAGCTAGAGTAACTGGTGATATAGAAACGCAAAATATGCTTGACCTGTTAGCTAGGGCACAACTAGTCGGTGCAGACAGCCTACCCAATGCCGACCCTGCCCTCGTCGCTCATCCTGTGACTGGGCCGGCCGACTTGTCCGGCGAAAACCTATTCGATCGTCAGTTTATACCTAGGACCGGTAGCCCCGAATCCTACGCGACTCCGATGATATCACCCGCCACTATTCGACCGCCTACACTTATACCGGAAAAGGCACCTGGTGCCAAAGAGCCACAGCTCAAGGATGAGAAGTCATCAAGTTCGAGCCATCTGCAAGCTCAATATGACCATACCGATTCGGAGAATTCGTCTAGAACACCCACTAATGAGAGTAATTCCACTACGAAGACGTCACCTCCCGCGACAAGACCTACGAGCTTGAGACGAACCTTTACGGATGTAGCTGCTGCGGGTGTTCAGCAGAAGCTTTTGGATGCAATGGCTCAACCCATTGTTCCTAGCCAGACTGCTACATATCCTGAAGCACTACTGTCCCCTGTGGTACCGTCTCGACCCTTTAGCTCTCTTGCTCAATCCGGTGCCCTAGGCCCTGCGGTACACGGGCATTCATCGCGGTGGGTACCCGCGGCACAGGCCATCTTTACGACAGAAGCCCGTCCGCCATGGATTATCATCGCCGCAAATGATTTAGCCTGCCTAGTATTTGGCGTAACCAAGGCTGAGGTTCGGAAAATGGGAATTTTAGAGGTCGTGCAGGAAGAGCGGCGAGCGTGGCTGGAGCATAAGCTCATGCAAGCCGAAGCCGATAATGTACAGCAGGTCACCACAAGGGCTGCGCCCAGTAGCCAGCCCGCGCCCTCAATGGGTTCATCTTTGCTTGGTGGCCGTGGAGGCATCACAGCACAGCTATTGAGTAAGCCTAATTCCAGGTCGCAGCCGCCCAAAACCTCCGCGCGTCGCGCTGTCACTATTCATAATACCGATCCGTCAGCGCCCAAGACACGTGGTGCCAACTCCCATTCGCGGTCACGGGGCGTATTACTCTGTGGTGACGTCGTGCCCATACAGAAACGCAACGGCGCAACTGGCTCTGCGAGTCTATGGGTGAAAGAGAAGAAAGTGGGCCTGATCTGGGTTTTAGAGGAGATTCACGAGGATGTTGCCTTCCTAGCATTGGATGAAGACGGAATAGTCACGAAGATGACGGGCAATACCTCAGCAATATGGGGACCAGGCGTCACTCCTGGTGTGGATGTCGGCCAGCTCATTGCGCGCATCCCTCGCCAAGGGATTGATCCCAGGTTCGGTGAAGTTGACTATGCACAGATCGCAAAGCGCAAGTATTTCACTTGTCGCAACAGTGGAAATGTGAACATACCTGCTACAGTCACACAGACTAGAGGCCAGATGGAGCTTCGCGTTTCGTGCTTCCCTCACATTGCCGGCATTATCGTTATTGGCACTGATACGCTGGCAATCAAAAGCTCGAATTCGGCATTTTGTGGCGCTCTGTTTGGTTATGAGAAACCCGAAGGCCAGTCAATCAATGCTCTCTTACCGGACTTTGATAAAATACTTCAGGTCTTACGGCACCAGGATGGAATGCAGATTCGTGATGGCACTGTGATTCCGGAGCATAGCTTCAGAAAAGCGTCGGCATTAGTGGGAATTCGCGAGGGTCGACCTGATGCGGCGACCACTTTTCTTAACCCCGATGGCTTACTAGCCAGGCATCGAGATGGCACAGAACTCAAGATTGACGTGCAGATGCGGGTTGTGAAGAGCGAAAAGAAATCTGGTAACGACTCCGGAACGAGCGATGATGACGATTCATCGGCAGATGAGACCGTCGTCTCGAGCGTACCAGAATCAGAAATGGTGTACGCCCTGTGGATAACCTATTCTAGGCATCTACACGCCTCTAAGAATTTACCACCCGCAAGTTCACCCGCCTTGGCTACCGCTACGACTCCTCCCCGTCAACCGTCCCCAGGTCAAACTCCAGCCCATACCCCTCCAGTTATTACATCGGATTCAGATGAGAGCAGACCAACCTCTCCGCCGGCTAAGACATCATTATCTAAGCAGCTTAAAGATGTGGCGATCAGTGCTGCTAAGAAAATAGCCGGCGTGTCTGATTCATCAGAGAAAAAGACAGCCACCCCGGACGTCGACACCTCAGCCTCCGCAAAGAAGACAATAGATGACTTCGTGATTCTGGAGGATATGGGTCAGGGCGCCTATGGCCAGGTCAAGCTAGCGCGGTATAAGCATAATGGCGGGAAGAAAGTCGTTTTGAAGTATGTAACCAAGCGACGAATTCTGGTCGATACCTGGACTAGGGATCGGCGGCTAGGGACAGTACCACTAGAAATACACGTGCTGGATTACCTTCGACGAGACGGCTTGAAACACTCTAATATCGTGGAGATGGAAGATTTTTTCGAAGACGATACCAACTACTACATAGAAATGACCCCACACGGACTACCGGGGATGGACCTCTTCGATTACATTGAGCTCCGCGCAAACATGGACGAGGACGAATGTCGCAGCATCTTCGTTCAGGTCGCCAGGGCTATACATCATTTGCATACGAAAGCAAAAGTAGTGCACCGTGACATCAAAGACGAGAATGTGGTTCTAGACGGCGAAGGAAATATTAAGTTGATCGACTTTGGAAGTGCGGCGTATATCAAGAGTGGACCCTTTGACGTATTCGTGGGCACCATCGGTAAGTTTTACTACGCACAGTTTTCATCCGAATATAGAAACCGGTATTGACAAAGTAACATTCAGATTACGCCGCCCCTGAGGTTCTAGCCGGGAAGCCGTATGGCGGTAAAGAGCAAGATGTGTGGGCACTTGGCATCCTGCTCTATACCATTATCTACAAAGAGAATCCTTTCTACAGCATCGATGAGATAATGGATCGTGATCTAAGGGTGCCATACACGATTAGCGACGAGAGTATCAATCTCATCCGCTGTATGCTCAATCGCGATGTTTCGCAGCGATACGACATCAACCAGGTTCTTCAACATCCGTGGTGTTATGTGGAATGAGACACAATCAAAATTTCCCTTTCTTAGCGACAAGAAAAGAAATATGTCATGACTAAAGAGGGCCGATTGGTCTAAATTTCTAGGAAAGCACCTAGGACACGACAGAGATGCGTTGATGCGATATTGGAACGGATGTTATACAAGATTTAACTTGGCGAAGGGCTTTAGCCTGTTTACCTGGCTTTCTGTTGGTCGTTGTGACGCAAGAGATACCCTTTGGGAAGAGCTTACATTTGCCTTTGCGCCTTTTCTCAGATCCCCTTATTTCTCTCTCGTTCAAAGCATTGATGATATTAAACAAAACGGGGGCGAAAAGAGGGGTTTAAATAATGATTATGGACAATCATGGTAGCGTATACACACTACTTGGCTACTCGTTCTCCCCATTAGCTTATCTTTCCTTTTTGTTCTTATTGCCATGGTTCGTTGTTTTTTGTTATTTATTCCCGCCGGCTTACTTTAGAGATCATCCTATATACGAACTGGTTACGTACAGCATTTAGGCGGCGCTCGGTCTATTATTATTAGAAAGAGAGAAGAAAGAACAGAAGAACAGAGTGAGAAATTCGAACTACACAAACAAACACACATAAAGAGAGATAGTAATACACTGACAGGGGATCTTCTCGAAATTTCCCTAAATTATTTTTATTGTTTCTTTTGGGGGAGCTTGGCTTGTGGATTTCACTGTAAAATATGATGCGATGAGATGAGATTTCAATGCTCGGTAACTAGTGTCCATTAAGTAACTCCGGTTTCATAATAATCAAGTACGAAGAAGTAGTTTGATTAGATGTATTTGTGTCTACGCAAATCCCGACATCGTCAAAGCTCTACCGATTTATTCAAGGTTTTCCTCGTAAACCTTTGAATTATTTCAAATAACAATATCTCACATCTTTTATCTCCTCATCGACCCCTTCTTATTCCGTATGGGCTCCAGCCCAAAGATGTCCTCCTCGCGGATGGCGTTGCCCTCGGCGTCCGAGGGGACCTCGCCGAAGAGGAAGGCCGTACGCTCGCGGCTCGCGTTCGCCGAGAGCCTCTTGCGGTGGTGCTGCGTGGGGTGACCACCGCCCCGCGAGGTCGAAGAAGAGGAAGAGGAGGACCCGAACATAGAGGTGGAAGAGGTGGTGGATGTGTTGCCGGGGCGGTGGGAGGAGGAAAATGATGATGAGGAGGATGATGAAGGTGTTGTCGGGTTCTAGCATCCATGCGAACGAGGACTGCGCGAGCGTCGAACGGGTTGGGATCGGGGGCTGGGGGCGTTGGAGGGTCTGCACTGTGCTTGCGGGTTCGACGCCGAGGGGGTCTGTGTCCATTTTATCTGCCATCTTGGTGTTGTCGTTGTTGTTGGTGTTGGATTCAGGTTTGCTTGTTGTTGTTGTTGTGTGTTCTTTGTCCAGTGCTGGGCTTGCTTTTGGCGTTTCGTCGATATTGAGATTGGGCGAGTCGAGGACCATGGGGGTGTTCAGCACCATTGCGGCCACGGCGTTGCTCAGGGGCTCGGAATCGACTTTCCTCTCTGCTGATCTGGGAGAGGGCAGGTCTTCCTGAGCGCTCTCGTCGTCTGGTAGAGCGAGGGTCGAGTCCTCGAGGTACACCTTGATGAACTGGAGCTTTGCGGCGGCGACCTCGAGCGCATCCTGTGCCTTCTGCTTGTCCTCGCCTAATCCTGGCGTAGTGCTTAAGTTCCGGAGGGAAGCGATCGGCTCGTCGAGCATGGCGGCTAGTTGTCTGTTTCGGCGGTCCATGGCGGCTACCGCGCGAATCGCTGTGTTCGGCCGCGGCTCGGTGAATAGATCCCTACTCGTCTTCATTGAGGTCTTGGCCTCCTGGACGTTGCGGCGGATCTCGACCATTGCGTCTCGCACCGCCTGGTTGATGCCTAGCCTCTCGCCTTGCTCGAGCACGTTCTTAGCCGCGCCGAAGAAGGCTTCGACGCCACCTGGGGGCGGCCGGAAGCGAGGTGGCGAAAGAGGGGATCTGGCGCCTGCCAGCTTTTGTCGAAGACCGGGAGCACTGGCCCTTGGTGTTGTCGGTTGTGATCTACTCGAGGGATTGGGAGCTCTTCCAGTGTATTTTGCAATCAGCGCTGCGCCTCCAGAGATATCCATATGATCTTGTAAGTAAACTGCATCGTCTACGAATGTGTGTGGTCCGTTGGGGGGATGTGGCACCGGATATTTGAGTAAGAGTTGAAGGGCCACACTGTAGTCAGCCTCAAGCACTGAGAAGAATTAGTACATCAAGCTCATTTGAAACCAATTTCGATAAGAGCGCCTTACAGTCCCACCTTATCCTCAGTAACATGGAGGTACAGATAATGCTTATGAGTTTGAAGGTTGGATCGATGGAAAAGAGATTATCCCACAATATGAGCATCTGGTCAAAGGGGAACTCGCGACTGAATAAGAGTCGAATCCAGCGGCTGTGGTGAACGAGATGAGTATAATCACGACGCAGAGATGCATAAAAAGGAGGGGCCTTACATGAGAAAAACCTGTGGCAGAACCTCGATGTTTTTCAGGTGAACAGAAAGTTCCGGGTCAACTTTGTGTAGGCAGACCTCGTGTATATACTGGCTCTTCTCGACGATCGAAGATTTTGTTGACTGTAGGCCGAAAGTGACATTACCGGTGATATCTGATGACTCGCCGGTCTCATAGAATGCCTTTGCAGAGTCCATGACCTTGGAGAAAAGGGCAAAAGAGTCGTGTTCGATGAATGAAGCGTCCAACATCTCCACCATGGTTAGGTCCCCAGCAGCTACTGATGAGGCGTCTGCGGGATCGATTGCATCTTGCTCGACGACGAAGACTATCGGTGCGAGAAGTTCGTGCATGCCCTGACGATAGCCCCCGACATCGGGATTGAGTTTACAGTATATGAAGAGAACATCTGTAATGAGTATCTGGATGTGTGGCTGATGGTAAAATGGCTCATCGGGTAAGCGTTGAACATCCTGAAGTATCTCAGCACGTAGAATCTCGTCTTGACGATATGTATTCCACGGTGACTGCTACGCGTCAATACACAGTCCTTCGAAGGATTAATGATGACAGCGATGTAAGGTGAAGGAGACTGACATTCACGTCGTCTGCCAGCGGATCCGAGTTGCCCGCGTTGAGATATTCAGGGTGTTTGCAGTATTTCAAGAAGTGTTCTCTACGAGAGGCGTAAGAACTCCGCAACTCTAGCAGCGTATGAGTCCAGTTGCTGTCTGAGAGCGTCGACTGGTTCAGCAAAAACGCCTGCATGGCCTATCAGCATACCCTTCTCGTGATGGAACATGCCCGGCGAGGCTTGCAGATAGACGGACCTTCCAACAGACAGACCTACATCCTACTATACAAGGACTGTCGGACCCATTGTCTTTCACGGCTCGCTGCAGACCTGCTAAACTTGAGCTGTGCTTAAGAGTTTCTTGCCATCGCGAGCTGAAGTGAGAGGAAGTATTAGCTCATATTCGATAAGTCGCAATATCATGCTACTTTGAGTAGATACATGGGATATACGAATGTATAGGTAATAAACAGCTGCAAAGGCTTACGAAGCATCGGCTAGAGATCTCATCCTGCAAACGTCGGGTTGACTCTAGTGCTAACGGTGATGTCCTTGCCGTGAAGGGTGGGCGCTGCTCATCACGTCCTTCTGTCTCAACGCACTCTAATACTCCGATCGGGTTGATTTATTTGAGCGATCTTAGTTCCACCCCTGCGCGCATTGCTGCTCTAAGAAGCTCTTTGAGACTGAACACGAGATAAGTCAATACGCTTGTGAGAGAAAGAGAGACTGTGAACTGCTACCACTAAAACCGCTGGAATCAAGACCGCCTCACGGCCCCACAATGCTGGGGACGCGCCCGACTTGTCGCCTTTTTGGTACATACTACATTAGGCTTAGCGTATTTACTGTATACTTGCCAGATAGGTAGAGGCGTCCAAAACTCTACGTGTAATGTGTAAGTAAATATCATAGGTAGTTGTCATACTCAATATCAATAACAAGGACGCGGGAATGAAGAAACACACTACCGTATAGATATGCCGATAGAACAGTATAGGAATCACGTGAAGAACTACTAGGAGTCTATGATAATGGCCAGTATATATGAACAGGTCTCTCATCACTATGATTTCTACGCTTTGACTATGGTTATCTAGTAGCCCTTACGTAGTTAGATAGAGCATCTGTTTCTCTCTCGACCCATGGCCTATTACATACCTGACCAAGAATAAAGGTTGTGCATTCTCTATAGTACGAAAAATACATTTGCTCTTGTAACTCTTCGCACTTGAGTATTTGCACATTTTACCTAGTCCTTAAGACAAATGATAAATATGTCTTCAGCTTTACTTCGGGTACCTCCATTAATGCGTTTGTACAACGGCTTACCGCTAACAAGAATTACATATCAGAAAAGTGCAAGATAGATGGAATAAATGATACCGACTCTAGAAATCGTTACATTACCTATTCTAAACACTGCCAAGTTCGTCTCTTCCAGTAGTATTAGACTTTGAAGTAGCTCTTCAAGATTGTGCCCAAGATCTAAGTGCTGCGTTAACACTCCGGCGATGGTTACTATCAATTGATGACTTTGGGAAATTGTAGATACCAGTCCGTAACCACTTCTAGTAATAGGAGCTGGGCACTGGTGACCATTGTTGAGGCGACTAACATGGCAGAAAGCTAAAGATTTGTTTAATTTTAAAGTTCTTAGACGTCATGACCCGTCACCGTTTCGTTCTTGTAATTACGATTGATCTTGCAAAATGGAACGACAACACCGAAAAGTGAAAGACTTGTATGCAAAATGCACCATAATAAATGGCATATCGAACCGAGCTAACTTATCTGGGGTAGCTAAGCTCTTAGGAGGCCAAGTATGGCAGCTAGGACCCTTGCAACTATAGCGGCCCCTCCTTTTCAGCCCCAGATACCTTAGAGATAACCGCCTCCAGCTAATAAATCTTTTTGGTACGTCATCTCGACTACATTCTACGCTGAGGGTTCCTCAACTCCAGGCCGCGAGGCGGATAGACTACTTCCAGGAAGACAACACGCAGCCCGGATATGCCGGTCCCGACAAGACTCCCTGGCCTTTGACCATGTCTGCAGACCTCTTTGCTGCTTTCGAGGACTTTTCACAACCGCCGTCGCAACAACCGCAATCGAAACCTTCCCAAGCTCAGCCCACACCTACGCCGCTTTCTTTTGCATCCCCTGTGAATGCACCCGCCTCCAAGCCAGGCCATCAATGGAGCCAGTCATTCTCAGCTTCGACCCAGTTCCATCATGATTGGCTGTCGCCCCAGCCTTCACCGGCTTTCAACACGCGGCCCGCATCCATAGCCACTAGTTCTTTCGCGAGCAACCAGCTAAAGCATAACGACAATACCGAAGAAGAGGATGATGATGGATGGGGAGACTTTGAAGTTGCGCCGAATACGGCTTCATCGCCTAACCCTCCACGGGTAGCTCCCGCAGCTTCGAACCAAACCACCGTGAAACAACCAGCGCCAGTACCACCAACTACGGATGCTCGGCCTCAGCGAGCAAGGGTCTTGCGAGCTTCAACCTTGGATTTGGTTTCGAACAACTTAGTTACCTATAATGAAACTTCAGCACAACCTAGCCCTCAAACAAAGTTTGCAGAGCCCAAGCTACCCAAGAAGCCCAGGAATGCTGACCCCAATGTGTTATTTGATGCCGATGATTTTGAAGGAGATCAAGACGTCGAGGGAAGTGACGATGATGACTTCGGGGAGTTTGAGACGGTGGCACCACCCGTACAATTTTCCCCGGGCGTATTGCCAACCATGCCCTCGTCGAGTATAGATACGGTTTCCAAGGCTTCTGAGTTGCTATTAGACTTAAACGTGAATGAGCCAACTCCTAAGCCTGCGCAGATGGCAGAAGTAAGCTTCGATCATGCATATGCTAAAAGCAGAAAACAAGAGTCAGACAAAGTGAAGTCATTTGGAAAAGTTGCGCAGTCCCGGAAAACACAACCTCAAGCCAAGCCCCGAGCATTCGAAGATGACTGGGATGCTTTCCCGGACGTGCCAAAGGAGCCAGTCCAGCCACCACCAGAAAAGAGCCTCGAGTCTTCTTGGGACTGGGGCTCGGTGGAACCTCCTGTGACTACCAAATCTAGTAATTTCACAGCGAAAAGCTCTTCTCCACCGAGTAATGCCAACACCGGAAATGATGATACGTCATGGGATTGGGATCCGGTTGATACGAAGACTGAAACTCCAGCCGAGGCCGAAGATGGTACACTACCACCGGTCAACATCCCGCCGCCATCAATTCTACTGTCAGCGTTTCCGCAATTATTCGAGCTAGCTAACGAATACTTATATAAGCCCGTCGGCGGGCAATCACAGAGCATAAAAGAGCGCGTCTTATCAGACCCCAAGGCTTACGACTTTTTGAGAGGGTATCTAATCCTGGCAGTCGTGGCAGCCCGCATTATCGCAGGCCGAAAGCTTAGGTGGCACAGGGACAAGTTCCTCTCCCAGAGCATGTCTATTTCCGCAGCGGGGAGCAAGGGCATGAAGCTTGCGGGGCTGAACAAGATGCAGACTACGCAGGAAGACCGCGAGGCGGCGGATGTCGTGAGCAACTGGAAGAGCCAAGTTGGCCGTTTGAGATCCGCGGTGGCCTCTGTCAATGCGGCGAGGAAGAAGGGCAATGGAGTACTACTGAAGATTCCTGAGATTAGCGATACCATGCCAGTCCAGACGGCTAAGGACGTTCCGACGGCGCCGAAGGCGTGTGTCATATGTGGTCTAAAGAGAAACGAGAGGCTGCCCAAGGTTGATCATGAGGTCGAGGATAGCTTTGGCGAGTGGTGGGTTGTGCACTGGGGCCATGTTGACTGCAAGCGGTTCTGGCTACAGCATGAGAATACTCTCAGACAGAGATGAGTCTTTGCCGTGAGGCTGACTACATTGGATTGGCTGAGAGGAATGAGACGACATGATACAGGAATTCTCACACATCATGTTGAGGATTACCCTGGGCACTTAGCCGAAAGAAACCCAATCGGTCGCGATTGATCTTTCGACCGCACGGTTCATGCACATCGCGCCTTATGGGGATACAGTACCCCTTACATCCCGAGTCATTTGCGGGGTTACGTGTAGAGATCCTCTTGGTGGAGCGGCGTTGCGTTGGACTCAGACAGGCAATTCACGAGGCTTCTCATTCCCGACTAGTCAGGATAGTCAATTGAGCACTGTCCTTCGTCGTTATTTGACAGCGATTCGCCTGTAAGTTTGCAGAGCGTGGGGCTACACAGAATCATTGGTCACCACGATAAGCCTAAAAACTGTGACTTGATCGAAGCACTATATCGTGTTCTGTCAATTCGTGGTGGCTAGAGACAGATCGAACATTACGTTTTAATTGAAAACTACAAACCATAAATATCAAGAAGCGGTATGATTATAAGTACTAAGATATACCTACATATATTTACTCGAAACGATCAGTTAAGACGACTATATATGAGTGCCTGGCTAGATACCAATGTAGATACCGTATTGGAATTACTAGAAAGCATCAAACAATTTACCTGACGGATACTCTAACAATTTGAGGGGACCGGGACGGCCTGCGCGGTGACCCACTCCGAGGCGACCCGTCCCAGAGCCATACTATCATCGGATTGACGATTGCTCACCCACGCACCCCGCGCACACGGCGGGATGACATGCAGTTCCTATAAGCGACCCCAAGATATGTAGCTGCAAGGTTTCATCACAAAAACCCCCGTGAAGCAATAGCTATTACGGTACAATCAGAGTGCGAGTGAGATGCCAAAAGGTTTCATACCAACGTTGCTCCGGCAAGCTGTCGTGTATCCGGGTTCTGTCCGGGGATATGGCTATGATAGCTCATTTTCTATACCTGGTTATTGCACAATACGTTTCGCGATGCAAGGTATTTCTTTCATTACCTGCCAGTTCCGAGTTCCAGGTGACAGCGACACGTGATAGTTGCGCGAGGACCACTTTGAATGCTACCATACTCACTCCATAAGTGTATGTAAGTACCTACCTAAGCTAGAGGGTAAACGACAGCGATTGCTGAAAGCCCTATTTCGACAACATGCAACTGAGAGATTTCTCTAATTTGGCACCAGCCACCCTCCCGATAGCGATGGAAATGGCGTGCCATTGCATGCTGTGGAATGGAAGACTTGTTCCCACAAGTAACCCTGGTAACTAGGCTCTGTTATGGCCTGCAATATAGGAGAGACAGATTTGGATAAGACTGTGAGCGAATTGTATTGTTCGGTAAACTCCGGTGCTGTGCGTCAAAGTACAAGTCATGAGACTTGATTTACGGGTATCTTGTCGGGAGGAAGTAGATGAAAGTAGGTCTAATCCGGCTACACATGTGCCACATCACGAGTATGTAACTTGTCCGACGCTTCTTTGTCTCGGACAAAACTGCATCCAGCAGTAGGCATACATGCGCCACAGAAGGGCCTAACATTGTCAGTCAGGTAGTATGGTACCTTTATGAACCGGAGAGAAGGGGGCGTCATGGTGTCATCGAAAAAGGCCAACATATGAATGCTTGCAGAATGATCTACAATGTTGTCTTAGCCATCTGTCTACCTACATACCTTAAGTACGTAACTAATAGCTGACTACGAGCATTAGAAGGCAATGTGAATATTCATACAGCACGCTCAGACTCTAGATGCCCCTAAGTAATTTCCAGGACTGTTTGTTAATCACTTTTAAAGATATACTTACTTACCTTATATGGATTCTAGTGTGGACTCGTTCTAGGCTTGAGTTATTACGGTATTGGTCCTATCTCACACCTATCTTTATTAAAAGAGCCCATGTTACAGCAACTTGAGACTCTCCAGAGAAAGGTAGAGAGATCGAGAAAGCTAGATTCTGCTACAAGTTAACCGTGACATCTGTGTCACTCCTATCTACTTACTCCCTTGCAGTGTCACATCCTGGCAGCTAGCACTACCTAGGTTTCTACAAGGTATCGATCTCGACTTCATGTATATCACTGCTGGGCAAGCCTTTGAACATTACAATACAAGTACTGGCAGTTATCAATCTCCAAGCAGCCGCCTTTTTCAAAGACAAGCTTTCTAGCACGATCTAGTACACCCTTATTCTATGGAATATGTTATGAGATACCAGGCTCAATGAGGCACTTGTCTATACCCTGCGCCTTCTGATGGTCCCATCCGTCTTGCTCCCTCCCAGTCACATTTTCCTTTGTCTCCACCTATGCATGTTGCACCGCGAAGTATCTACTGTACCTACCCAAGTACCCAAATACTGTAATCTACGGGGTAGATATCAAATAGGTCTACTTGCCTACGCAGCAGGTAGATACCTGCTACACAACCAGTACGCTCTGACGCGGCTTCAAGTAGGTGGAGGTACTTGCACCATCTGTAACCGCCCTTGCACCGCAAATCGCCGCATGGATACCCCAGGATATGGTAAGTACCGAATACACATAGCTATGGCAGTTGAGCCCAGATAATGATGTCAGGATACCTACCTACCTAGGACGTACTTGAAGAGCTTAAGCTCGACCTGTAGAGAGTCAGGTGGGTACCTAGGTATGCGGTGCTCAAGAGGTAGCTGCTACCTACAGCTCAATTAGTAAAAGTTGGAGGGCACTCGGCGAGAACTGCCTGCCTGCCCGCCTGCGTACCGAGAGCCCAAGCGCCATTGCATACTGAGTACGTGCAGCCCCATTGGCAAATCAACTACCAGCATCCGTCCCGGCTTTGGAGCTTGGCCTCGACAACCCCCGACACCCCAACCCCGCCGTACATGGTACCTTTGGTTCTGAGTTGTGTAAATGTAGAGATAGGTAGGCGCGCAGTTAGGTAGGCAGGTAGGTAGGTACCTACCTAGTCCTGTCCCCTCCCTCCCGCCTTTATTTTCCTTCCCCAGTAGTCCCCCTCCCCCCCCCCAATTCCCCCAAAACAACCACTGACTGCTCTTACTTACTTACATAACTTCATCACCGGTTCTACACAGACACACATGCTCACCCATTCTGTCGCTGAATCCTCAACCACGCACGACCTTCCACCTCCCACCTCTCCTCTTCTCACTCACCTCTCGCGCCTCTCATCCTCCACTCTCTCAACCTCTCTCTCTCCACCTATCCTCCATCTTCCTCTCTACGTTAACTTCGCCCTCCTAACTCACTCACGTCCTTCCTCTTCCCGATTCTCTCATCCCACATCTCGCACCCCTCCACCATCTTTTCCGCAACGCCTCCAACCCCCCGGCAACGGCAACGCCAGCCCGAGTGCTCTATCTATTCTTGCCATTCCTGACGAGTGGGCCACTTCAGCATCCACTTGTTTGCTCGGACAAAGAAAAGCAGCGCAGCACCGTCGTTAACTTTGAGTGTTGCAGTTGCGAGTCAACGTATAGACCACCGTAAGTACTCATGGCATTTCTTCGACATACAAAACTCTATTTTGGTTGCACGTACCGGGCAACATACCAAACATACCCCCCCATCATCCATCCCCCGTCCCCTCCCATCAACATTAAAAAAAGATAATCCACCCGGCTGGCCAAGACCAACCCGCAGAGCTCATGCCAAGCTTTATTCGGGTCTAGGTTGTGTTTTGTCTACTTAGTTACATAGAGCTATCTGCACCATCTCTCACTTGTCCTCTTGAGGCATCTCAAGCCACCAAGAACTGCCTCGAACGAAACAAAAACTGTCGCGTTTCAACAGTGGGCTTTCTACATCCAACCCCGCAGCTACTGACCTTGAGCAGCAGCAGTAGCATCCAACAGTCAGAATCGTGTGCAATAAACCAGTTGTTGCGGATCAGAAGATATAGCAATCTGTGTACCCTTGCTGAGGCATACATACACAATCGCGGTACCGCAACGCATCAATCCTAGAAGGTAACCTTGGTCCAAGAAAGGTCTGCAGAACCCCACCAATCCCCAACCCGCCTCTTCTCCTTCCTGGCCATGACCCTTCCACTTACGCGCCGTTTTTATTTTTCTGGGTCGCATACCACACTGGTGCTCGTGCAGCATGTCTGCTAGGTGATAAGATCTGGCGCTAATCTCATTCCACGCCTGTTCTGGTACCTTTCACTCTTGTGTCAAGTGGCGTTTACCACCCCGCTGACAGCTTTTCCCATATCTCTGTACCCAAGATCAAACTTTCCTAGCTGTCAAACTCAGTCTTTCCTTACCTCATCTCACATGAAGCCCATCGTCAGCTTCCCCGCAAAATCCACCTCAGCTTATCAGAGCTAACCTCCCACCAGTCACACAAGCCACTTGCCCTGGGTCCTTTCCGTAAGCCTAGATCGCATCCCAGCCAGACATCATTCGCCGACTCCCCCTCGCGTGCATCGATTGCTGCAAGTATACAACAGCTTATTCGCCCATACTCAACAGGCCAATCGAAACTTTTGAGCATTCAATCAAGTCGAATCTCTTGTCGGCCATAATATAATCCGACGCCAACCCTTCAGCTCGAATCATCATGTCTAGTCAAGATCTTGTTCCGTCAAACGGCGCTGACCCTATGGATTATAAGCTCGACGATAACGAGCCTCAATTGGGACCCGAGGGTGGACCCGCCCCTAAGACGGACGAGGAATATGCTGCTACTCCATTGACCCTTCGTGCTATTGTTTCCTCTAAAGAGGCCGGCATCATCATTGGCAAAGGTGGCAAGAACGTCGCAGATCTCCGTGACGAGACAGGCGTCAAGGCTGGCGTGAGCAAGGTAGTACCTGGTGTTCATGATCGTGTCTTGACCATCACCGGTGGTTGCGATGCCGTCTCCAGAGCATACGCTTTAGTAGCTCGCTCCTTATTGGAAGGAGCTCCAGCTATGGGAATGGGCGGCGTTATCCAGCAAAACGGAACTCATCGTAAGTCTTGCGTATTCCAATCGGTAGTGCCATGAATTATTAACGTGATCTCAGAGCTGAAGATGCTTATCTCCCATAACCAAATGGGAACCATTATTGGTCGGGGCGGCCTGAAGATCAAGCACATCCAGGACGTGTCCGGCGTGCGCATGGTAGCGCAAAAAGAGATGCTACCTCAATCGACTGAGCGCATCGTTGAGCTGCAGGGCAATCCTGACGGCATTCAACGTGCCATCTGGGAGATCTCAAAATGCTTAGTCGATGACTGGCAGCGTGGCACCGGTACTGTGCTCTATAACCCAAGTGTCCGTACATCTCCAGGTGGTGCGGGGTCCGTAGGCGGTGGTGGCGCAACTGGCGGGGTACCGTATGGCACATCCAACAGGGGCGAGTATGGCTCATCGCGCGTAATGCGCACAGGAAATGGCGCCGATTTTAGCAATGGCTCTTCACGTCCTTTTAACAACCGCCGCTCAGATTCCGATGCAGCTGCTCGCGGCCCTCCTACTCACGATGAGAATGGAGAAGAGATACAAACCCAGAACATCAGTATTCCGGCGGACATGGTTGGCTGCATCATCGGCCGAGCTGGCCAGAAGATTAGCGAAATTCGCAAGACATCTGGTGCTCGCATATCAATTGCCAAGGTACGTCACATTTTTTTCGATATCATGGTGACTCAACATTTCGTTGTAGTCTCCTCTGCGTAGAATCCTAAATGCTTTACACGATTTAGTTACTCACTACGAAAATAGGCGCCGCATGATGACACTGGCGAGCGGATGTTCACCATTATGGGTACAGCTAAGGCTAACGAGAGTGCTCTGTTTTTGCTGTACGAGAACCTTGAGGCCGAGAAGATGCGACGCAGTCAGGCGCAGCAGCCCGAGTAATTGGCGGAGTTTTGATTTTTACTAGGATTGGACGGCGTTCGTACTGAAGCAGAACGTTCATACATTTGTCTAGGACATCTTTACTGCGGGGTCCAGTTTAGTGACATGCCCTGCGTTCCGGGGGAGACTTCCAGATTTGACTTGCCGCAAGGCTTTCTGCTCCGGGTGCTATATCTACGAAACGACTTTACGAATAACTTTCCTCCACTTCATCCTCCGAAAACTCCCAAAAAACCATCGAACTCATCTTCTTCTTATCCGCTTCCTTAATTGTTCCCACCGGGTCAGGTCATTAAGACATAGGTAGTCTGGCTGTCGAATTATCGGCTGCCCAGGCTTACAATTCCGCAAACCTTATCACAAATCCTTGTGTCACATTGGGCGAGAGGGCAGATTCCGGCCCACTAGTTGTCAGAAACAGTATTGGGGCTTGTGAGGATTTGTTGCAGGCAATCGTCCTACACATTTTCTGTACATGTCTTGCCAGATATCCACGATTGGGTCTCAGGCCTCGTGATTCCCCTTGGTGATCCGAGGTTAGGAGGTATTGGTAGCCCTTCTGTTAGTTGGCGGCATATAAGGTTAAGGCGATCAAGTTTACCCTCTGGATTTTTCCAGTTTGCGGTCTCTGCGTCAAGACTGAAGGTTTCTACTTTGCATGCGGCCGTGGGTCATGCGGACGATTCGTACTATATCACATCGGGTTTGTGCGGACCGTTACATCGATACTGGTCACGTATCCTAGCCATTGTCGGCCCCTCTCTCCACATCTTATGGACAACCTATGGAGGCCGCCCCTCCACCTCTTTTCTCCTTCTGCCGTATTTATGGCGCACTATGTGTCGAAGTAACTTTGGGGCCTGAGAATGAAGTGAGTGCAATACCAGAGGCTGGCCTTGATCTATGGTATCCAATGGCGGCGGCTTCTGTGTTGGAAGGTTTTCCTCGGCAGGGCACAAGCCTTGTTTTTGCCAATCATAATACAATCCCCTCCCAATCCATAATGCAGCAGGCACTTTCACTCATGCGTGACTCGCTGTTCCAAGGGATTGTGCGACAAAACGGTATTATGTAATTATGTCACTGTCAAAGGGAAAATTGAACCATTGTCACAAGGACAAATAGATCTCGTCTCTTTAGCATAATAATAGGTGGCCCTTGCTGTCTTTTCCCTGTGATTCAAATCGATTTCCATATAACAGTACCGAGAGTACCTCTTTTACTTTAGGTAGCCCTGTATGCTAGCTTCAAACTTTCCAAGTAGATATCTCCCTTTTAGTACCGTACTGTGTACCTAGGAAGGTAAAGCGGTAAAATTAGGTATAACCTAACCATATAGGGTAGGTACGGTACTTAGAGTGACCAAAGGACCCCTCGCCCCGCAGGTGCACTGCAGCTCCAGGGGATCATTTTCACCGCCTACGTGTTCGGGCTAAAGTTGTGCCCGAATTGGCCACTCAATCTGATGATTCTGCCAGTTCTCGAAGGGCCAACCTGTCATCAGTAATATTGAGAGATTCCCCCTTCATATGCAGTCATTTTCTTTCGGTGGTGGCCGATGCAGGGCCTAGTTTTCATTGAATTCTCTTCTACCACACCACATTCACGCTTTATTCTCACTAGATAACTGTCAATTGTAGAGTCGGGTTCACCATTTAAGCGATTATAAACAATACCTTGGCCTCTGTTGCGCACCTTTCGTCATCCGCCTTTCGTATCCCCTTCATCTGCATCCTCTCATCCGCGTGGTTTCCAGGATATGGCACGCACCAAACAAGCCAGGCCGGTAGAGCGCCAGGCCTTGTCCGAATATACATCTCATCAGTCACCTACACTGTCGTCCAAGCGACAGTATGATGTTCCCCTATCATCCAATGGGGCAACCCATAAACCTGCGCATGCGCCAATAGCTACGAAACAGGAAGCCGGAGCGACACAACTCGTCATCGCTGTCGCTGGTATATACGGATCTTTGTAGGTTCATCTCCATCTTATCGAGTCTTAGTTCATGATAAGACAAGAGCAAAGATAAGGGGGGAAAGATAGGCGAGTCGCCGCGATAGACGACCAGTGGGCTAATGTGGCGGTGCGACCAGTCTTACATGGGCATATCTCCAAGAGAAACTCACGACAACACCGCACGGCCCGCCGGGCCAGACCGAGGTCTTCAAGTACCCCGTGTTCCTCAACACAATCCAGTCACTGTTCGCAGCCGCGACAGGCGCCGTGTACCTGTGGTCCAGTACGCCCAAGGGCTCGCGCGTGCCGCCCATCATCCCGTCATCGCGCATCCTGATGCCACTCTTGCTCGTCGCGCTGACGAGCTCGCTCGCGTCCCCCTTCGGTTATGCCTCGCTCGCGCACATCGATTACATTACCTTCCTGCTCGCCAAGAGCTGCAAGCTGCTGCCCGTCATGTTCCTGCACATCACCGTCTTCCGCAAGCGCTACCCGCTGTACAAGTACATGGTCGTGGCGGCCGTAACGGCCGGCGTCGCCGTCTTCACGCTGCACTCGGGTAAGAAGGGTAAGAGCCACGGCGGCTCTTCTGGCTCGACGGAGAAGAATAGCGCTTGGGGGCTGCTATTGCTGGGCATTAATCTGCTGTTCGACGGTCTCACGAACAGTACCCAGGATTACATCTTTGGCGCCTTCCAGCCTTACTCGGGCCCCCAGATGATGTGCGCCAACAACCTCATGAGCATGCTCGTCATGGTCACCTACCTCGTCCTGAGTCCTTGGCTGGTCCACACGGGTGTCGGCGAGTGGCTGGGCATGGACATTGCCGGGAGCGCAGGCGAGCTCGAGGACGCGCTCGCTTTCATGGCCAGGCATCCGAGTGTTTGGCGCGATCTCCTCGGTTTCGCGGCCTGTGGTGCCGTCGGACAGGTTTTCATCTGTTAGTCCTTATTTCCCTTCCCTCTCCCTCCTCCTTGACCCTTCACATGCCAGATAGAGATCAAGTACCGAATGCTAACAATTGGTATAGTCTACACCCTATCGACCTTCTCCTCGGTCCTCCTCGTGACCGTGACCGTCACCCGCAAGATGTTCACCATGATCCTCTCCGTCGTCGCCTTCGGCCACCGCCTGACGCGCATGCAGGTCCTCGGCGTGGGGCTCGTATTCGGCGGCATCGGCGCTGAGGCCGCCATCGCGCGCCGCGAGAAGATGGCTAAGGAAGAGGCTAAGCGGGCGGCCAAGGCACAGAGCGCGAAAGCCCAGTAGTGAGGAAGTGTTTTTTTTAAAGAAAATTTTTTGGTTTTTGTTTATGCGCCGATTTGTGGTTATATATAGAGATGGAGTCCACGGGGGTCTAAAAGTAAGGGTACGTTCCCTGTTGGTGGGTGACAGTGTTAAAATGAAAACATGTTTTCCCCTTTAACTTTTTTGTATATATTTTTTTCTTCCCAAGAAAAGACGAGACTTGGCGCCGCTACAGAAACAGTGAAGAAAGTGCCCGTATCGGCTTTGGTCACTTTCTATACTAGATCCAGCGGATTGGAATGTTTTTCATAGATTTATATTACATATACCCTGCTTTCTATAGTAGAAGCCAATGCATCGAAGAAAAGGAAATCAGAGATAGACAAACAGATAGACAGAGGCATTGTGTTCAATGGGATGAATTTGACTTAAAGCGTCTTAGTTGCCTTACTGCGTCTACGATCCTAGCCGCCATGCCATCTCTTTTCAGACGGATTATAATGACTACGAGCCGAATACTATATATGTAGAAGAAAACGGGATTTATGGAAAACAGAACGTTCGATACTTACGGCTTGTCTTCTTGTTTCGATCTTGTTGTCCTGGTTGCTATTCACTCATTCATATCCTGACGACAAGTAGACAAAAAATGGAGAAAAACATCATCACGCAAATACATATCATTATAGATCACAGCCCAGAACGAATGAATTTGTTTGAAATGCTCGTGCACTTTATGCACGTTTGTTTTGCTATGGTGATGGTTCATGAACTATATGTACAAGACTGGAGGAACCCGGAGTGTGTGTGTGTGGGTATGTTCCCTATTTCCGAGCATATCACACACACAAAGTATGTATGTATATGTGTGAGGTGTCCAATTGCGTGTCCCTGATCCATCCCCTTCCCTGCCTTACTCCTCAGCAACGCCATTTCGTTCCACGCTTCCGCGATGTATGCATGCTTAGTCGCTCGCTCGCTCGCTCGCTTGCTGAAAATCGACTCGCAAATCCCCCCGGATCATCGACCAAAAGTCATCTGAGTGCGTGCGTGTCCAGAAGTGATGGACTCCTCTACTCCTCCATCCGGCTACTCTCGCCTTAGGCTCTACCCTAAAAGGCCTGTTTGCTATCCGCGATGATTACCCCTTGCCCTTTTCCTCGCGAATGATTTTAGATTATACATTGGTGTCGTGGATTCAATGGACATCATGAACCAAGAATATGAAGTGGTGAAAGACACATGACGGCCCTTCCCTGTTGGTGACTTTTGTACGCATCACAATTGCGCCGCCCGGGGTATCCGGTATCGCCGTTCCGGTGCTCGGTTATGCTATAAATCCAGGAAAAAAATGACAAAACAAAAATGAGGTGATGAAAACGATGGTTCGGTAAATTCAAACAAATGAAACACCAAAAACAGACTTTCTGCTAATTGGCATGAGGGTTGGCTGAGTAATCAAAGATAATGTGGCGCCGAATCATATCAATGGCTATAATATTTCATCGATAGATCGTGTAATTGGCGTTTCTCCCCTAGTAGGGGGACTCCGTGGATCGGCCATCTGGGACGGGCGTCCGAAGGGAAATAATGGATTCCTTGGAAACATAGTTTCTCTTGGAGAGAATAGGCCCTCGGTAGGCGTCGGCGGTGATTCAACAAACTTCATTCCGGCTAGTTCGGTGAAGGAATCATGAAGCGGGTTATTCGTCATGGTCTCGACCCTTGGAGACATTAACTCATCATCGTCAGGTAACGCGGGAGCTATTGAGATGCCTCGATGTGGTAATACGTCATCATGGTTATCGAACGGGTTCTGCCGCTTGGAGCCTGGACTATGATCTTGGAACCCAAAGTTAAAAGATTCACTCGGAAATTTTTGTGGGAACCCAGGTGATGGTGGCGGCTTGAAGAAAGACGAGGACCTAGGGGGAAATGCCGATTGTGACCTTGGTTCTAGTTTGGGCTCAAACGCCATTGGTGGCTCGAGTGTGTTCCCAAAATTGAAGCGGCCTATAGTTTCGGACTTCTTCCCCTCTTCATTTTCTGACCATGAGAAACTTGATGGCGCAGAAGACGGCCCAGGAGAGATCGCCTCAATATTAGACGTCGATTTTCCACGAGAATGAAAAGGGCTCCGGTCAGGGCTAGACCCCTTCGAGGCGCTCTCTTCATCCGGCAATGGCGCAGTCATAGGTTCCTTAGGTTTGATACCAATAGCATCAGCAGATAGTGTCAGTCGATGCTTCGTAGGGCTTCGTCCGCTCCTAGGACAAGCAACGGATCGAGGTGCCCTCTTCTTCGAAACTTCTTTTTGGAAATCTTGCAAACAGTACATAAGCCGCATGTTAGGACTTATCCATCTACTTTTAGCTTGGGCGGCATAGTAAGCATCGTTCACGCTCAAACCTGGGTCCTGATATAAGCCGTACGCGATGATCAAGCTGGCTGAGCGGCTCGCCCCTTGCTGGCAATGGACAAGCACCTTCTTGCCTTCCTTAGTCCGCTTGTCAATCGTTTCGCAAAGCGTCATTAAATCAGTTGCGATATCGGTATTGTGGTCCCAAGGAATATGGATATATTCGGGCTGGTTCCACGAAGCTTTGGGGGTTGTGGGCGTTTCCAAGCCAGACTCCTCGCGAGGTGGATACTCGAATGCGGTTGCAAAACTGTCATTCGTCATGGCAGTGTCTGGTATAGGAGATTCAATCATGGCGTCCGGTGATCCCGCATTTGGTGCACTATTATTTCCGGCATTAGAGTTTGCGAATGGGTTGTGGACCTCTCGAGCCACATTGATAACCACGTCGAATTTAGAAGCTTCTTCAGCGGTAGGTTCCAGATAAAGATATACGTTGTCACTGTATATCGCAATAGGGCCATCGGGGTAGCCTGGGGATTTCTGATCTTCATTATTTTCGGATTCGTCGTGGAACGGCTCAAAATCCATAGCGGCCCGGTTTGCGAGTTGTGGTTTGATGGGAGAGTCCTCTTCTATTATTGTAGAGCCACGCTTATTGTCGCTCACACTCCCTAACCTTGTTGGTCGCAATACTTCTGACAATCCAGAAGTCCCACGCTCGAAAACTGTAGGAAATGTCATTCCGCCGGATGGGCCGAATGTCGCCGATTTCATCGCCGAGAGCATGTGAGGTGACGAAGTCGAGTGTTTCAAGGATCTACGTTGCAACATAGGCGGTAGGCTGGGCGAGCCTGGTACTTCCAAGGCCATAGGGCGAAGATTCAGGCCATGGGAGTCAGTTTTAAGACTGAGTAGACTGGGTTTCTTTCGAGGTCCTGGAATTCTCGGCTTGATGAAACAAGGAGAAGAAGGCTCTGAAACCAGTGTATTGCTCGAGGATGAGGCAAATGGCGGCTGAATGGACAGGCCCTTCATGTTCCTGGGCTTTCTGGGCCCCGGCGATGTCATGGGCCTCTCTGTGTGATTGTTGATCGTATTGCGGTCGATCTGAAGGCTGTCCATAGTAGGGATTTCGCCGAAAGTACTCATAGGGAAAGAATTTAAGGGGATTAGGTTCACCGGGGAATCCGGTGACGACGAGGGCGAAGGGTCTGACAATGAAGACGTATCTGTGGTCAGAGTGGGGGAGGAGTCTGCTGAATCCGAGTTCTGGGTCGACGTGCTGTCATGGTGCCGGTGAGTCGGGTCTGATGGGACGGGTCGTAGGTGCTGGCTTGTTGGTTCGGGAACCTTCTGATCAATGTTTCTGGATGCGTATGGGGACACCATCTCCATGAATTTCGGCTCCACGACTGTCACCATCTCGCGGTCCCCTAAATTCTCACTTTCTGGATCTATTATGGACATAAAAGAGGGTAGCTGGTCCTCGTACAGGCGTCGAGCAGCGGCGGAAGGCATATTGACGGCGGGTAAAGAGTCGCAACTAGTAGTTGGAATGCCCAGCTTTCTTCCAAATTAACCCACCAAAATGTTAGTATCGTCCCCTACTCCTTCCGTCGGGTTGTAGTTCGCCTGACACAATTGACGCTGGCCGTTGTCGAGAAGCGTTTGTCAGGATGTCGAACAGGTATAATGTATGTATAGTGGTGGTAAAAGGAATGCGATCATAAAAAGGCGGTATAGCCCAGGCCTATTGTTGGACAGCGCTGCTGAATCCTACTCATGCACCTCACTCCTCCTCTTGCCAGTCTCAAAATAAACCGTCCTGTTGGTCAGAAACAACGTAGATTCTCTGCTCTGCTCAGGAGCGGCCGAAGAGACGTCGGCGCGCACAACGTCTTGCCGGTCGAGTGAATTGTTGCTTTGAACTGGTATAAAAATAAAAAAAAAGGAGAGACGGTAAAGGCGTCCGGGCGAAGGTAAGGGATGCGGAAAGAGACAAATGAGAGATGTACGACGGGTGGCGTAATTGTGGGCGTGCGTAGGTTGGTAAAATTAGAAAGGCGTGCGTGTTTCGGGTGGCTACAAGTCGAGGGCCATGGGGGACAGTGGACTTTTGGGATTACCAAAACGGACGACAAGGGGAGAGAGCGAGCATCTGCTGGTCGGCGCAAGACGCCAGGTGTGGTATAGCAGGCGCTCGAGGGTTAGGGTACAATGGACCTCGACTGGCAACGGTACCACGGACGTTGCTCTGGTGAAGCGGGAGGAAGGGTGTATAGGGCGGGCGGTACGAGAAGCGAGAAGGAAGAATATACGGGGGTGGAGTGAGTGTATGTAAGTGGGAGGTGGGAATTGGATTTGATGGCCCGTCAATTTCTCACTCTGCGCATGCCCCAAAAATGGAATACACTGTTCCACTATCCAGGTAAGTAGTAGGCAAGTATTCAAGGAGGTATTCAAGGATTCAAGGTCCTTTCGACACCAACAGCAGCCACCTAACCTCACCTAACCAACCTACAGCGGTACTCAGCAGGTAGATGGACTGTCCACTAGGGTATGATACGGGAAGAGGAGGGAAGGGGGGACAAGAGAGATCTTGCAACGGCACAATGGGAAGAGATTGGGTGAATGAGTGCGTAAGTACCTAAGTGAATGGATGTTGGGTGAATGAATGAATTGGAGGATGAATGAATGGGATAATGGGATGCGATACAGTGGCTAAGGCAGTGGATTGTAGGTGGGCGCAGGCGAAGAGATGAGAGACTGGAAGAGACAAGATGGAGACAAGAGACGTCGTAGCCCCCGGCACCGGTGCAGCAGCAGCGGTAGCCGGGATGTACTATTGCAGTAGATTGCAGACGACTCGACTAGCCCTGGCGCTTGCACGGCCAGTTGGGTCTCGCTTGGCGCAATAGCGCGTCAGGGCGAGGCGAGGTACTGCCCAAGTCTCATCCCGTCGCCTTTGGCTAGGAGGCGGGCTGGAGCGGGATATCAAGAAACACGCTAGAGACTTGCGCCAGGCGTGGATCACTATGAAGACCCACTTTATAGGACTATCTTTGAGATGGCCTTGCTGTGAGGAAGAGGTACCTTTGAGTGACTGACTGTTCCGGTTTTTGTAACGGCCCTGCCCAAAGCCCTGTTACAGGGCTTAAATCTTGGTGAGTTATTCCTCGGTTCCAATAGGCAGCGTGCGCTACAATAACTGCTGTACACGACAAGAGGAAATATCAACAGCCAACCCGCGCCCTGCGCTACCTACACTATCAGATATACACACAGTATCGGCAAATCATAAACCGTAGATAGACTGTACAACCCTGCACTTGCGCCTATTGTTTCATGGCAACATCATCGGTTGAATACTTACCTACTGGTATAGCCACGCAATGACAATCGCCATCTTTTCCAAAACATATCAATCACATCAACGACATGTTCTACATTTCCCGATGGCCTCCTCAATTGGCGTGGTGGTGGCGTGCCCTCCCCCTCTCTTTCTCTAGGTACATAACTACTCGGTATGGCGCCGTGCGGTTGCGGTGGGAGTACTCTGCGGTACTTGCAGATGGTGTGTTCCATCATATGTATGCCGAGTTCTGCGGCCTCCACATCGCTGAGGAATGGAGACGCTTCTCGAGATACGACTGGTCGTGCTGGGTCCTCGTCGCGCAAGGGTTGATGTTTGCGAAACGAGACGCCCACCTGGAACAGGGGTTGTGGACGGTGATGAGCTGCTATTAATAGCCCCCTGCACCCAACTCGGCGCCAAATCTCAGCAAATCAGCGTGCGCCGGTCCAATCTGGCAAGAGACGGTGGCCCGTCGTTTTCCTAAGCCGCTGATCGAGGCCGCCCCCTCCTCTCTTATCCAGTTGCTACCCTACCGAGCCTATCGAGGGCATTCCGCGGAGACCAGAAGCGCGACTTGTCTTGAGGGCGGCTCTTGATACCAGCGCTCTCGCCTTGCTCTAGACTGCAATCAAACGCCCTTTTGTAAACGGGGTCGGCAACTCGTCGCGATGGGAAATCTGTCTCATCCACCGTACTGGAAATCGCCACGGCGTTTCGATCTCGCTAGTGTCTACCTAGTTGTACACTACACCACGATTCTCACGTGGTCTACGCAGCCTCATTGATGTTCTGACCTACACTACCTACTATTTCCTTGTTGCAGGTTGGCCTGCACAAGACCCGCCAATATCATCTTTCATTGGGTATTGCATTGGCACGTTGGGCGAAAGCGGCGGGTTGACCTGAGACAAAAATAACCCATTAACCTATTGTGGGCTGCGCGGCAACCCGCGAACTCCGTTACCGTCGACGATTCCTTTAGCCACGAGTCAAATGTTGGCTTTCAGTGCTTGAGCCCGTCGTCAGATACAGTTGTAAGTACATCTTCCATGCGTTCGATATTATTCTTCTCAAAAGAAAAAAGAGTAGCAGGATCTTAATCGCAAGGAACTCCCTTGAGCTAACCAGGACATTGTCCGTTTTCGTGCTAAAAGATCATGGGCTATATATAGATTTGATTTGAAGGAGTCGCTAATTCTAGTGAACTGAGTAGGATGACGATGTCTTTACTTACTACGTACGTATGCAGACCAATAGTTCGCACGTACATAAGCAGACCATCTGAATATTCTTCAAGTATGTAGGTTTGCCACTCCATAGCCATGATTGCTACTGTAGATACTTGATACATGATAGTCGCCCAGGTATGCCCATGTGCATTTAGAAGAAAGCCACGTGTATGCCACATATCACGTAAATTATAGTTTGCATTCAGCAGGAGTTCAACCTGAATGTGATGATAGATCGCCACGCCACAAACATCATTTCATGAACATCCCGTATATAGTACGATGTAAGTGTTCTATTAGTCTCCCAAGGTAGCTACTATACCTATGCACCACGCACCTTGAATGGTAGAAACGGTATCTACACTCAGTTGCACCACGCAGTTACATATGTATCTCTCTCACTTTCCACCAGAGAGAGAAGGGGAAAAGCCGATTAACTGAAAACGGATAGAAATTATGGAGTTGAAAATCCCCGTTAGCTTAACGACTAGTCGTCCATCTACTCTATTGTAGGTTAGACATTCAGCTCTATTCAGGGGCTGCAACCAACGCCTCCGTTGCTGAGCGATGGCGTTCAAGTGTCTGAATCGCGGGCTTGGCAAAAGTCTGAAACGTTAGGCTCAATCACCGGGTTCACTTCGTCTCGTATCAAAACCACCCACCGGTATGGGAGAGCCTCACACTCTGATACTCACAACGTACGCTTGCACAATTGCGATAGATGATCATCATCAAAGGGAAGCTTGGCCTATTCGTGGTCTTTCGCTGAGATCTTTGCGGTGACAAGGCCAACTAGAGGCTTGTGCATTACGTTATTTTGAGGCTGAGATCTCTTCAATTTGTGTTCTTGTTGGACCCATTCGTCTATTAGCGTCTCATCTAGTGCGGCAGATGCTTGTATATACTTAGGTAAGTAACAGCTATGATTATTTACTACACTCACTCATTAGATCTCGTTTAGTGTACGAAGCATAAATTGCACGCGTATCTTATCATCATAAAGCTTTATGGGCGATTCTCGCCAAGCTTTGCGCTAGCAGTGAGCCTTGAAGGTGATTCTCTTCAGCCTCTGTACTTAGAATAGGTAACAGACGATCTGCGTAGGCGCTGCCGAGGATTTCTTGAGTCTGTGTAAAATAAGATAGATCTTATAGGGTTTAATGAATTGTCTATCTACGCGGCTTCACCGTGATCCTTTGCTGGAATATCAGGGTTCTCGGAAGATCCTCCCAAGGAAGACTACGCCAAAACATCACCTTGGCCAGCTCCATTGTTACGGGATGAATGATCATTGCATGATGGACTCAATTGCGTGACCAACACTCTGTCGCCATAATTGCCTTCTGTAAGCTGCCTAGGTCTGATATCTCGAGCAATAACAGTAGCTACCTTGACGGATTTGCGATGAGTGAGTGTTTCAAGACACTCAGCATAGGTAGCGCAATGACTCCTTTGCGCCTAATACTCGTTAGAAAGTCCACAGCTCTATCAAACCGAGTGATCACTCTACTTAAATTGAAACTTATTTAGCGATAACAGTCAGGCTAGGCACAATATCCTTTCCAGGCTGTCGGGTCTGTGCTTCTCTCCTAGGCCGAAACTACCGTAGCTGCCTCGGCCGCTTAGTATGTAAGCTTCCTTTAACGATCGAATTGGTTTAAGTAATCGGACGTCAAGACGCTAAGGAGAAGATCGTTATTAGAATCGAAATACCAAACAGTACGCAGTGAGTAATGTACGCCAAATTTGTCACCCTAAAAGATGCCACAACTTCAGGTGAGAAGCGCAGCACTTTTAGTGTTCCAATACCAAATGTCATGGATTTGGCAAAGCCATGATGTTTACGAGTTTCTCCCCACAAACATGGCCTCAGCCATGCCCGTCATCAAGTACGCTTAGTAAATGATAGACAGCTGTGAAGCTTGAGGTTTGCGACGGGGAAACGGATGTCGTTAGCGAGGCAACTGATCTTGGCGAGGCTTCCTACAAGGAGGGTTTGATAAGGTGGCATGTCAGCGCAAACTGATAGATCATCGTGTCATCTCAACTATTTGTGCCCGCACCGATGTCTGGGCGTGTTCTTGTTATTTTTTTGTATACGACCTATACGAATCGCATCGAGGGACCCAATTCCTCATTCAACCCACGAACGGCGCAAATGAATTTCTGGATCTCTTTGAGAAAACCAGATATGATGCTTGGGGAACAGTAGTCCCAGGGTCTCTGTTGCTTACGCTAGGTACCTACTCATTCAAACAGCTGGGGTTCAGAAGAAGTTCTTCTTACACAGCTGCACCTGGCCAAAAGAGACTGTCTCCCGATGTACATATGTAGGTGATGGTCAAGGATCGCTTGGTCCAGGCAACACGAAAATTGATCAGCTAGTGTAAGAATACGCGTGCTGGGGCAACCCCAGGATGACCTGAGTTCCATACCCCAGCAGCAAGAACGGGAGCCGGCCGAAACGGGAAGAATCCCCTGTGCCAGCGACTTCAAGAATTATACACTACCACGATGAGGCGATGAAGAATGGGGTCGACTATATTGGTGCTACGTGTAACATCTCTATAATTATAGATATATGATACCCTAATAGTTGGGTTGCAAACGTCTCATGTCGTCGCTTGATGGTGAGCAAGCTCTCATGCGTACATCTTGCACCTAGTATGATCGCAATAAAGCCTTCTTCTTCATTACATGCGCGATATTCACTTCTTACATGCATCACGCAGGCAAGGTCATGGAATTCAAGCAGTGTAGCTGACTAGCGTACTGTATACTGCTATGAGTATGTCGTCTCCTGCAGCTTTCCCCTGTTATGAGGCTTTGAGCACGGTTTGATTTACTCCCAGGACAAAGGTAAGCGAGCTGCAGAACCCCTCGAATTTCCGATTGTGGTCGTCAGTCAGTCAGTACGGACAATGGATGACAGTAGAGCCTCCCCCCTATCCTGGTATGATAAAACCGAGTGCTAAGCATCAGTCAACTACATTCATTCTACGACGACGTTACTTGGTAGGTACTTGACGCGATCGCGGAAGAATCGCTACAGTATTACGGTAGGCTGTTGGCGGTATCATGCGATTGTTGGTGATGGTCTCCGATATCACCTGCATGCTGACATGCATCGTGCCATATACACTTATATCTAGGCTGGCGATTTCAAAACTCCCGTGGTATGCGGAGAATGAGTCTAATTTCTTGTTTTCCAACGAGTCAAAAGGACCGACGCAGCCTCTCTGTACGCCTCATACCCACTACCAAGGTACTGTAATCGCACCCCTCCCACATGGCACTCAATGATGCAATTTGTGTCCTTTTTTTTTTTTTTTTTTTGCTTTTCTCTCCTCAATGCGACGTGCAAGTGGCTTGTAATTAGTATATTAGCTGCAAATAAGCCGGACCTACCAACGATGGCCTTTGAATGGTTCCAGAGTAGACGGATGGTTTTTTTATCTTTTGGTGTATGCTTCATGCTTCCAAGTTTCCAAACACCTTGCCTACCAAGGCCGTGGTACTGTGACGACCAACGCCCAGTTTTATTCTCCCTCCCTGCCTGTGTATATAATCAATTAACAGGCGTAGTAGTTGCCTGGGTTCTAACCAGCCACATCAACTCGATGATTCCCATCAGGCTCCTTTCTCTTCAGAAGCTGTTGCACCAGTCTTATAACCAAGCTCAACGATCGTGCTGTGTATTTCAACAGCGTCACACAACTAATCGGGTGTTACCCTTCATAATTAAAAGGCCGCCGCGCTTAGAACCGTCTAAGTAGGTTACTTAGGTAAGAATGGATCTAGCCATGGCCGCCAACTCCGTTGCCTCAGAGGCTCAATAAGATTGTTTCAACACGTATATCCGAGCCGTGTCATTCTTAGTGACAATCGTTTGACAAGGCCTCATTCAGATAAGCAACAAGCATACCATCTACCGAGTAGCTTGGAAAAAAAACACTTCTAAAAAGGGGAAGGTACTGTCAAAGCTATCACGCAGCTTTCCTGCTCGTAACACAGTTATTGCTTTATTTCCAGCAGAGCACCAATACATGAGATAGTACGAGTCAGTTTGCGTTTCAGAACGGGGCAAAGGACTGGTCTAACGGCGTGCCATGTGCCTCAAACAGCCACAGATATCGTGCATGTTGTTTCTACAATATCGTCGTCTGTTCCACCCAGTCGGTATCGCGCCGACATTACCTAGGTAGGATACTTATAGTGCCACGTTGTAGGTCATCACGGTTAGTCCAATACCTTAATGATATGATATATAGGCATGGGATACAGCGAGCACACAGACCCCCTCGTTCTGTAATATCCCATGCACTCATGTGGCCATGAGTAGCAGTCTTTCGTCCTGTCCTGGAGCGTCGATATATGAAAACAGGGATGGATATGGTCGATTGAGCTTTGGAGCTGGGGGGAATTCTCCCCTTCTCCCACTCCGGATCCCTGGCTACGTAGCAGTTTAGCCCGAACGGGTGACGACCGCTGCTGGTAGCGGCCCGTTTAGTCTCCAACCAGTCACCAAACTGGCGATCCAGCCCCTTCCGCCTATTGGCGTTTCACAGAACATGCCTTAGCGTAAATCGGCTACCAAACAATCGCAGAAGCAGGTCGGTCGACTGACTCATAGGATAAGCAGAATGATAAGTAAAGGTGAGAAGGTGTCGTACTCTGTACTAGTAGGTAACGATGCTTCCGACGTTATGGCTTGCATACAGAATATCCAATTGTGCATTACCGATGCTGCGCCGTTAGACGCCACCATAACGGGTCAATTTTTTTTTCTTGACCGAAGTCCCCAACCACCGACTTGCAGCATGACGGTGCATTTTATGATGATAGCGTGCATCCGACAGGCAAGCCCCCGGTCAAAGGGCCCATGCGAAGATGGATAGATTGACTAGGTTGCGAGGAAAGGGGCACGCACGATGCACGTCCGTCACCGGCCGGTCGGTTGCCAAAATACCTCGACAAAAGCGTGGTCCGTCATCTCGTTTCTGGCAGTAGTACTCAGTAGTAATAGTTGAGACTGTTTCGTCTAATTGAGAATTGAGCCGGGTTCAAAAGGATAATAGTATCCTTCCCACGGACCATATTTCTCCATCCTGTCTCCATCTCACATGGCGTGAAGTGTCAAAAATTGACAACGCGAGCCAAGTCATTCATCGAATAGGGGAGAGGAACGAACTGGGGCATCAGGCGCCAATACCGGTATCTCCTCCAGAAGCACCCTTGCAAGCAGCAAGGAGAAATTCTCCTGCTCTGCTCCCCAGTCGTCGGTTCCGTTTTCCACTTGGACCCTGACGTGGGAGAAATTCCTGGGCACGATCAACAAAACAATCACATTATTCCCCTTAACAATTCCTGTCCAATTTCCTTGGTTTTGTGAAACCTTTCGCAGCGCTTTCCGGTAGAAGAGACGTGCCCTCAAACCCACCAAACGGCACTTCCCTCTTAACCTTTGGGGGCAACCTTTCTTGCTTCAACCACCTCGACAGCTTCGATCCGTCTAACCGAAAGCCTATGCGCTACCTGCATTCACATCCCGATCTTACTCGTCCCACAGGCGGTCTCGAAGGTAGATTTCGAGCTTAATGCGAGCAACTATAGGCTAACTAGGCGGTGCGACATAATACACATGTTCTTTTTTATTATTATTTTTTCTTTCGGCTTGCAATACACTTCAGCAATTAAGAACCTAAAACGACACTAGAACGCCCATCGAAGAGGCGTCCGAAACAATAGCACCGGGGGGAGGGCGTCCAGGACAACTTGAAGCAGTCGTCCGGGCCTAGCAACAAAGAAAAGAGATGGATTCGAGTTTCGCCGAGCTGACCCATGCAGTTCCCGCCCATGGGTTCTCGTCCCTAGGAGGCGCCGTAACAGCAGGTGTTGGAGACGAGACTGGCGTGAGCAGGAGTGTCACGACCGTCGCGACAGCAGCCGACAGGGGCCGTTGTAGTGCTCCCAGCAGTGCTACGGGTGGTAACGGCGGTAATAAAGACAGTCCAGGAGCGACAGTGGTAACGCCCCTAGCAGCAACTCCCTCAGTGGTAACTACCACCACCACCACCACCACCACTCCCTTAGCAACAGCGCCAGCAGCACTGACCAGCAGATCTGGGTCGGGGTTTTTCAGTTCAATGCACGCACGGCCACCCGCACCTGCACCTGCACCTGTCGCGGCCACTACCACCGCTACCACCAATGCCGCACCACCACCATCACAAGCCCCCCAAGCCATCCAAGCCTTCCAAGCCTTCCATTCATCATCAACGCCATTCTTATCATTGTCACAAACCCACGACTTCAATTTCGATCCACCCAAATCCCGCCCGCCCATTACCAGACACCGCACTGTCCACGCGCACCGTCAAAGCAATAGTTCCTCGAAATTGCCGGCGTATCGCTTTGCCGATTTACACAAAGAACCAATTGCTCTGCCCTCATTGCTGCAACACCGGCAGCACAACCGTATCCCGCCCTCGCCTGTCTCGCCTGATCTGGATCAGCGTCCCGAAACACTGCCAAATACGGACAATCAGTTCTCCCCACCAAGAGCGCCTGAGACTGAGACCGGCACCCCCAGTTCTAGAAAACGCAATCCAGCGACGTCGACGACGTTGTCTCACGCCCTCCGCTATCATCACAATTAGATGCTCTCAATTCTCGGGCATCCACGTTCCAACCTGACTCGGCTTCTCAGCCCACAGCCACATCATCCTCGGCTCACTTGAAGCAATCCGCATCACTGGGTACCGCCAGCGCTCCCCTGAGCACCGCGGGTGTCAAGTCAACTTCTGTCTCTTTTGAAACAACTGTTACAGCTTTAAAGAGACGCGCTCCCGCTTCCACGTCTCCAATTACGCCGTCAGGGCAAGACGCCGACGCCGGCGGAGCATCCGCTGAGGCGACAACAAGAAGGAGTTCCTCCGGCCAGAGGGAGCTTTTATTACCCAAATCCCTACAAAGAACGGCATCAGATGATAGGAGGGTTTCCATATCGAGGAAACCGCCCTTGTCATACAAACCGCGCACTAGTACTGGGGGATCTGCCTCTGCTGCATCTATACCGCCTATACGGTCATTTCGGTCATCTGGTGAACGACGCAGTCTAGTAATCGACATGAATTTCAGATCATCACGTACCCACGACAGCGGCGACGATAATGGTGATTCAAATCACCGCGACAGAACGTTGCGCGCTTTAGAGGGAAGAAGAGGGGAGGATATCATGCAGTGGACACCGCCCGACTCCGCCGGAGAGCGGCCAGACGGAGATGACACTGGAGATCTATTTTTGAAAATCGCGCGAGAGGACCCTTCGCAGCGCTCATCCGACGGTAGTAAGATATACCATACGGACAACTCAAATATAATTGTAAGTACAGGCCTGTTGTTGAGTGTTTATTCTCCGACTTCTGCGCTCATGTTTCGCTTTGAGCTCGAGTTCTCGTCACTGAACACTCTACGTTGACTATGCTCATGTCGGATGTACCTCACGGATAATGACTAACCTTTTTTCTAGTCTCGTGTAGCACGTAGTGCTCGACGCCACTTTCCGTGGCCATATCCCCATATCAATCACCTTCATACCGATCTCCTTCTCCTCCTCGCATGTCTCGGCGGATGTCCGAACAGGAATCCCGGGTTAGAGGTCTCAACTATGAGCAAGGAGAAAGGACTGGCCCACCTGTGTCTTACCGCGGACACTCCAGGGAGCCGCACTCGGAAGATTTCAAATTCAGAGGGGCTAATACATCGACATCAGTTCGAGCATCTCCTCTTACGCCACGAACCTTAACCTATCAAGATTCCTCTGATCCTTCTTCTGCACAGCGGAGACGGCAGCACTCTATTGATCGCAGCTCAGCTGTTCTATCTCGAGCAGCCACTCTCAAGCAAGCAAATGTTAATTATAGCCACCCTCGAGCGTATAATTCATCTCCTTTGGTACCGCAACCCACAGAAGCTCAGAAAACTGATGTGCAGCCCAACGGCGGCACTCCTGTAGAAGGTACCGATTCAACAACCTCGACCGCTGCACCCTCGACTGTCTGGGACGAATTAGAAGAATTGAAATCACGGATCCATCGCCTTGAATTGACAGGAAAACTGCCCCCTACTTCGAGTGCCGCTATATCGCGAGTATCCGATGAACGTCCACCAACTGCGCACACAAATGCTACGACACTGTCGTCATCGCCCAAACGTGGTACCTCTTCGAGCATAGTACAGAGCATTGAAACGACAGTTGCGCCCAAAGACAGTCACCCGCTGCTCAATTCAGCTTTGGCTAAATCTAAAGAGTTCCTTGTGCCCGAAGTTTACGATGCTCTTGAAGCGGCAACCATCGATGCATTAACTCTTGCCGCCATGATGGGCACTGCAGGCCAGCCAGGACCAATTTCCAGCGGCAACAGCAATATTGGCAGCAGCAGTGGAGCGGTAACCGATCGCCAGCTGAGGAAAAAGGCAGACAGTGTTTGCCGTAGCCTGACAGAACTGTGCCTGGCACTTAGTGAGGATGCGGGTGCGGCTAAACATCAGCAAATAACCGCACCGCCTCCAGCAGATACCCTAGTAACTAGCCCCACGATCACACAGTTTTCGGGAATAACAACACAGAGACGGCCAAGTGTCCCTGCGAATCGTGCCGTTGAGCTGCCCATGAGTCCGAGAGCCGCGTCCCGTTACGAGGAAAAGAGAGCCACAATTCTGACTGCCAGCGCGTTGCCCAGCCCAAGACAAAACAGCAATGTTCCCACGACAGCAGATGCTACTAGCGCTACGAGCGCTGGCCGTAAAAGCTCGCTTCTCTTCTCAAGAACTCGACGTGCCGGAACCGAAGAACCTGAAGATGGGCGTAGAACGTCAACCCTTTTAAGAAGTCGACGAGCTGGTACAGAAGAGCCCGAGGATCTACTTGATCGGAAACCCATCTTGTCGCGTGGGCGTCGAGCAACATTTGATAACGGCGACGATGATCGACTCCGTACACCATCTCGAGCCGTGACTGAAGTTAACGGTTCTCGGCCGCGTGAGTATATTTCACATCTTCCTCCACCTCCTATCATGAGGGAAGCCGATACACTGGCGAACTCGGCGCTCCCGAGAAGGCGACTTGTCGGCTCTACGACTATCAACACACGGTTAGCGCAGCCCGCAACAGTTTCTACGCCGCAGACGCCGTCGGCTATTATCACACCGAACAGACGGTACGCCGACCGTACCACGCCAGGTCGAGAAGTGACTTTTGAAGTGGACGTTACGGGCGGTGATCGACCTCAACGACAATTTTCCCTCGCTCGTTCCGGAAGCATGAATCGTCGGGCGACAAACAGGCAGAGTATGATTGCGACACCTTCCAATACAACGACAAGTTATTATAGATAACTACACGAACGTCACGATCATAACGACAATGTATAAAATAAAATGTGTCCCTCGACAAAGGCGTTCTCTGCAATACGCATCTAGCATAAATCGGCGTTTTCTCTTTTTTTCTATTTTGCCTTGTTCTCGTATTTTTCGATTGTGTCATCTTCTGAAATACCCCTTTTCCACTCGGAACTCTTACGAAGCCACTTTCTCAGCTTTGGAGGGTCTGTTTATTGAAGATTTAGCCGGACATATCCGAAGCATGCGCCACAAGAGGGTTTGAAAAATATTGGCAGTTGTAATATATATTTGCACCTTTGGTCGGACAAAAGCATTCTAGTATAGCATCAGTAGCCGGTGTTCAGAGGTGTGGATGTCAATTAATACACGGGCTTCTTAATTATCTCGATCATCTTGGGGTTTATACTTGTGCTGAGTTGCATGCGTAGTAAAGTTGAGATATAGATTCATGTACTAGGTAATAATTATCCGTCCCCAGCCTGGAAGTGATTTTGACTCCCGCAACTATCTTTGCTGGGACGATACTAATATACTTGGCGCCGAATAATAATACAGTTTCTTTTAGGTCTTTTAAGATGGGCATACGGCTAATCCCATTATCGGCGAGATCTCCTAGAGAATCCGACAGTTGCCAAAGGGTATATAGGTCTATGTAGCTTGTTGGAGCGCTTTGGAACGCTTACATCAACAAGAACAAGCAGGCAGAACACCAGCTTGTGGACGTAAGTCCGCAAACGAAAGCCTCTAGAAGGTAGCCAATTAAAACTATTGTCAACTTTTACGACACGTTCGCCGATCCCTGTGACCGAACGAAACTAGGATTGGGTCATTGTCGATTGAGAAGGAGGCAGCTGAATCCTTAATGAGTGGAGCAAGGATGCCGCCCGACTCGGGCGGAGTGGTCGATGGTGCTGTCTACGGCGAGTTTGAGGCGAGCAGAGGACTAATTACATATAGACATCAGAGTTTTAAATTGATCCTCCGATGTATTTTGTATAGATCGCTCCGACCACTTAACGCGAATATTTATGTAAAATCGCGTTAAAAGACTGCGAATTTATGTGTTTTTTTAGTGGAAGTTTCCCGTTAAGTGGTCGGAGTAGTCTAAAGAAAGTAGATCGGAGTATCGATTTAAAACTCTGATAGACATAGATCCTTAATACCGTTAGATGTGGTAGGTGGCCGCTGTCAAATAATTGCATCTATGCTTAGTACTTCTGGAAATGCAAGATTAAACAGAACGGCATGGATCTAGCAAGAAATAATAAGAAAAAGAAAATAATCCTGCAGGAACTCGAAGAATGGCCAATATACTACGACCATGTTCTTACGTGATTGTCAGCGGGGAAATCTCTTATACTTCTTTGAATGACTAACCGTGGCGAAAGTGGCAGGACGGAATAGAATAGCGACAGCAGTAATCATCTGCATAGCAGCAACGGGCAGGACGAGATCGGGCATATCGTATTGTGACTTCAAGCTCACACTCGGTTGATACATTTTTTACGGAAGACTGAGAGCCTAATGAGCACGGGAAGATAATTCGATCCTCAAAGAAGCTGGTATTCCCAAAGGCACAATGAAGATTTGGTAACCACGAAGTAAATATAACCTAATAACCATTAAACAGCTTCAAGCCATATTAAGTCAAAACCAACTAAAGCAAGTATGAAAACTTCAAGAACACTTCCCGTACTACATCTTCCCAACTCTTATCAATGCTGCTGCCACTGTCCTCAATAATCTCACTTACTAGCCTCCTTAGTTCACTCCTCAAGATGTCCCTCTCATGATCATCAAACCCTTCATCTTCGCTATCCACTTCACTTGTGTCCACTGCGTCGTCGTCACTGAGGATACTTTTAGTTAGAGCCATCTTCTCATCTTGTTCTGACCAGCCCAGAGATTGTTTTAATAAGTTTGCCGCTGTGTGATGACCTCGCACTGTTGCCCTCGTTACCGCTCTGACATACAGTCGATGACAATCGCCCGTCTTCTGAGCCCCACTAGCTAGTAAAAGCTCTAGCATATCGAGTCTCCCATACTCCGCAGCTGCTTCAAGGGCACTCCTTCCATCATAACGCGAGGGCATCGCATTGACTTGGGCACCAAGATCAAGCAGATACTTGGCTATTACGAGGTGGCCATGCAGAGCAGCCGATTGCAATGCTGTTCCCCCATTTTTAAATGCAGGTAGCTCGTTTACGTTCGCCCCGGCATCGACGAGGCACCGCACCATTTCTAAATCGCCTACTGTCACGGCCAGCTGGAGAGGAGAGTGAAAACCCCACTCCAAGGTCCTTTCCTCATTTACTTCTGCTCCGGCTCTCAAGAGCAGGATAACGAATTCTTTATTGTTGTGCCCGACAGCCCAATACAAGGGACTCAGAATTTCAGATTGGTTGGAATCATGCTCGTAATAGTCCTTGTACACCTGATTACGGAAGAGTAGAAATTGAGCGAAGGCGAGATTATTTGAATAAGTAGCCACTGCCCAAGTGAGCCTATCAGGCTGAAAGCTATTTTTCAAAAGCTCGGAACACAACTCAATTACCTCATCGAGATTTTTTCTTGCGACCAAAGCGAGGGGGCTTCCCACCCGATATGACGAACTGTCAGTGCGATTGTATTCCAGGCGTTTGATTGATCCGCTTTCGGGGGTTAACGGCATTGGTCCGAATTTGCAAGATGGTGGGTGCTTCAGGAGACTTCGTAGGAGACCCAAATTACCCGAGTCTGCGGCCAGAGCAATAGCCGTCGCTTCTAGTTCATGGTCTATAGGCTTATTGCCACGGTTGGTTATCAGTTGCTCGGTTATTGTATTTTGTTCAGTTGCAATCGAAGCACACAGTGCACCTGCGTCGTAAATGCCCGGCATCATCTTGAAAAATCGCGTTAGGCTAGGAGCATGTTGCGACTGAATTGCTGCTTCAAGTGCTGTCGTTCCAAATTTATCGGTATCCGACAATGTCCCGCCATAATATAGTAGAAGATCTACAAGATCCCAAGCTTTGCAACGAATTGCCGAGACGACCTCTCAGCCTAAAAGTTTTGCACCATTTGCTAGAAGTAATGTTGCGATACTATCATATAAGAGATTAGCACCCTCGGGGGGTGCTTTCGAAAGTGCCAGTCAGTTGAAGCGCGCCCGAATATTCATCAATATTTTTATTTCGATCGGCTCCAACTGCCAAAACTGTCGAGAGCAGATCAAGATGCAAGTTGGACGCGGCGATCTTCAACTCGTCCACTCCTGGCCTAGCACCAGCATAGATCAACGTAATAGCACAAGACGCTCTCTTTCCGAAGTCAATACTGCGCCTAGTTGCTACAAAGCCCATGTCAAAAACCATGGAAAGAGGCTTAGGGTTTCTTGGAATGATAGGATATGCCTCGGGTTTCGCGAGAAATCGCCTCGCGGCTCTCGATTCCTTCTTGGTGCGGCCAACCCTGGCAATAGCTTGACATCGGAACCTTGTGTGAAATTAGAAATTGTATAACATCTTGATGGCAATTGTAGCAGGCAAAATGGAGAGGGGAGTACATAGGCGTGAAATCTAAAACGTGGGCACCCTGCAAAGGGACAAGTATTTGACAAGTGCTCAGGTAGCCATTATATGCAGCAGCATGTAACGGCGTGATGCCAAAGTTGTTAGCAGCAATGATGCTAGACTGGCCGTACAAGAAACGAATAGTGTCATTCTGTCCTGCAGAGGCAGCTGGAATGAACACATCAGCTGTGATAAATGCGGCGATTGACTTGGATTTATTCCAAGTTGCCAGCAGATTCAGGATATATTGTGTTTCTGATATCCCAACAGCAGCCGCTGCGCTTAGGGCAGTTTCTTTATACACAAAGCCGGATGGACAATCCAACCCTGCGCAAAGGTTGCCTCCATTCTCAAGAATCAATTCAATTAAATATATGCTCCTTTTTGTTCTGATGGCGGAAAGGAGGGCTTGATCCAAGTTAACAGAAGCATCATGTTTGGACAGAAGTTTAGCAATGTTAAAAACAACGTCATTGCTCCTCTTCGAGTCCAAAATGACCTCTAATATTATTTGAGGAATAGATTTGCTACTGTCATCGGTATCATTGTCGCTGTCATTGTAGCTGTCATTGTAGCTATTGTCGTAGCACAAGGATATAGAGTTGGCATCGGCGCCAGCTTTTAAAAGATACTCCATCAACTTTAGGTTGCGCTGTTCCAACCTTGGCGTCCAATGTATACCACGATAGTGCCAAAATATTTGATGGGGAATGACTGGACTCTGACCTAGAGTAAACAGCCAATTGAGTATGGCCATAGCCTCTCTTTCGTCTTTTGTCATATCGTGCATCCTGTGGATTGCGGCGTAAAAGAGTTTCTCCATGAATCCGTCAATTGTCTAACTTTTCAAAATTTTCAGGTTGACGCTAATTTCGAGAAGCCCAGAGGTTTCAAGTACTCCTATGTTTCTATTCCATTCATGTTCCTGCCGAGGATTTAAAATGTTGTTAGACAACAAATATATTACCATCGACAGTTGTTCGTAAACTTGCTCTTCTCTCGATCCGCCCAGAAGACATTGGGCGCGGTGCAAATGTTCTTGAGGGTAGGATTCGGGCATTATCAATTCAATAGAACTAGCCAGTTCAGAAAAACGCGTTTACATAATCTGCTCTGCCAGCGACTTTTCTTTGAGTGGCCAAAGAGTCGTGAGTGGGTTGTTTTCCCTCTCCAAATTCTTGCCCCTATAGGCGCTGAGCATGACTGCATCATTGACTATTAGCTTCCTGTATCCGGTCGCCTTTCAGGATTCAACTCACCCTTCAGCTCTTCCGCCGGAAACCTTAACCATGGCAAAGTGCTTGGCCACTCAACCTCCATCGAGAATGGTGATGGTGTGCAAACCAAAACTTGAGCATCAGTACGAATCACCGGTGGTGAACCTCGTTCTAAATAGCATATTAGCAAAAGTAATGGACTAACTTGAGGATCAACTAACGCAATCCATGTTGAGCGAATATGCTCCTATCGCGGTGGCGGTCTGTCTCCTTCGCAACTGTCTCTCGCTTCAACCGCTTGCCGCACAATATCACTTCGCTATCTTTCCCCTCTCCCTTCCGCTTGGAGATGCATTGGTCGATGTCGACCCAAGTGTTCTTGCTAATGTTCCTCCGAAACTTCCATTTCTTCAACATGTATTCTAACTGATTGCGTCTATAATCTGTCAATACCTTGATGTTGTCAAATATATACATCTAGTACTTACGTGACAGGGAAGCCGATATCTCTTAATTGATGTACAAGTCTGTCAAGTGAAACATTTTCCATGATATACAATCTTCGGATCAGAGCCTGATGACGGAGCCATTGCTCCTCATTCGGCTTTGGGGTAGATGAGCTCATCTTGTGTGTAGATAGTGGAGTAGAAGTTGAGGACGGGACGTAAGAGTAACAAGTTTCAAATACGATAGACAGATAGAGAAGCAAAAGGTTTCTATGCGGGGAGAATCAAATCAGATTTAAAGACGTTGGAGGATACATGGTGGCCCTACAGCTGAGCAAATGCCGCCCACACCCGTTCCGTCCTTGGGGGATTCTGCCCTGCCAACTGTTTGGGTCGAATAAGAATCTATAAGTCCCCACAATTAGAATACAATAAATATTTGGGTATTCCCTTCGATTGGCTGTCGTCAGAATCTGAAAAGAGCATAAAGCCAGCGACCGACATCACAGCCACATGCGAGCGTGAGTGTTACACGCAGGTGACACCTGTACGCTGTTTCTTATGCCGGCTTCGGTGAACACCTTCGGCCATACACCTCTGTACACCTTCGTATTTCTAGAATGTCTTATTAGTATTGAACACGAAGCTATTCAGCCCTCGCTTGTTTGAGTCAACTGGTACTACCATGGTGGTTAGTCACCTTTGGGACCGCTGCATATAGATCCAAGCCAGCCAGTCAGGTCTGTTCGTTCTGAAGGAGTAGATCAAAGGACCTAGTCAAGACCTTGAAGATTATTGTTGAATTGAAGTCATCTTCCAAGCCCTGAATACAGCCCTTGTTATAGTGAGTGCCTGATAGATATGATGCTAATCGGATGTTGAAATTGCATGCCACCCTTTTCTATCCTTCTAATTCGCAGCATCCAGAATCTGGATAACATGGGTCCTAGTCAACTATCCTGCAATGCGCTTTGGCTAGATAATTTTCAAACTTGCAGAGCTAAAAATGCGAAAGCTCGATATGTATACCAGCGGAGAGATTCCTATTAGCTGCCGTCAGAATCTGAAAGGCTTACTTACCTATGAGTGACGGCGGCCCTCTTTAATTCCAAGCTAAGGGGAGTTATAATTTGGATCCATAAAGACGCCACCCGGCGCCCTCATACAAAATGTAAACCCGCTGACTTCTTTTATTCTCCAGACAAGGTCCAATACCTATTAGCCTTCATCCAGAACGTCATGGGCCTTACAGATGGTCTCATAGGCCCTCTCCTAGGTGGGATACTTGGCTTTTTAGGGGCGATAGTAGCCGCAACCCTAGCTTTTGCTCTTGCCCGTCGGAACAGGGCAGAACAAGCGGATGAGGAGCATACCAGTTAGTCAAACATCCTCATCTTCTTTAGGCCCATTCAAGCACAACATGAAAGTCTAGTCTATAAAAAATCATACTCATTATTGTTCTAGATCCTCACAGCCACGAGCTGGGCCCCATTCTCAACTTCAACCGTATCTACTACCAAGGTCTCATTAATGGCATGGGCCATATCCATCATGGCCAATATCGATCAATGGAATTTTATAGAGCTTCGGAAGGTGAGCCAGAAACACGAAATATTTCCTGTTATGCTATGACTAACCCAATGGTTCTAAAGTCAATGTGGCTAGATTTTGAGGATCTTAACGTTTGTGCATTTAACACACGAAGCTCAGGACGTCCGCTCACTAGTTGGGACTTGGATTCACCTGTTATTAGAGGTCAAAGTGATACATTATTCTTCTTTCCCTTTGAGTGCCGTTTCAGCTACAAACCTATGCCAAGATCTGGATACAGTAGGCTTATAGCCAATAAATGCTGGTAAAGGGGCTGGGTGATGACTTGGCTCGACGCCGTCCATGGCTGCCCAATAGCCCCATCATATGATATCCTACTTGCTATTTAAGCATGTTTTTCGGAAGTAGAGAGAAGGTTTTTTTTACTTACGAGGCAATGAAGTTGATGAAATACGGAGAGACAATGAGTCTCTGGCAATAAGTCGGGTTGCTTTATAAACCCTCTACCTCCTACTATGATAATGTTGCAAAAGTGATTAGAATTTGGGGTTTATTCAGATGATCTAAAGTCTATGTTCTAACATCTAAGCCCAGTCCTGGAGATCGTCTATTAACAAGTAATCTCCGCAATAGGCTTTTACCGCTCCGTATCCATTACTCTGTGGCAAGGTAACAGGATGCCCAGATTCTATACGTTTTCTAGTTAGGCGCTGGTGTATCGCGGTACGCAGGTGGCAATGAGCCTTCCAGCGCCAGTTTGATCTGCCTGACCATGTTTCGTGATTGCCATCGTTGGTGTTGGATGCCTCCGCCAACAGTCCAATAATTTTCTAATCGCAAGTGGCGTTTGCCCATTCCACGCAGCTCTCCTTCTACATCTACACCCCAGCAAGCATCCATTCTAGCCACAATTTCTGGGGGCGTGAGAACATCTTTGCGGTTATTATACTGGGAACTTGCTCCCCCAAGAGACTCCACCGCTGCTGCATGGAAGTCGGCAAACCCGGTGCACCAAATAATTGCGTCGGTGGTGATACTACTGCCGTCAGAAAAATGCAGCCCAGTCTCAGTGTACGAGATTGGCTCGACACGACCCCTCACTGACACTTTTCCTTCCGCAATGAGATTAGTACCGCCAACGTCGACGTAGTGACCGCCACCCCGTTCGAGCAGGTGATTCTGTAGATCTGTTGAGGGATCTCTGCTGTCAAGGACAGGAAAGCCGGCTTGACTGAGAGCGAGATAGCGATCCCTAAGAGGTATGTTAATAAAAGTCGTTGTGCTATGTTTGAAAGGTAAACCTACGGCTCTAGGGACGCGAGATGAGAAAATAAGCTATGTATAAAACGACCATCTAGTGCCTGTGGTGTAGTGTTTTTTGCTTTGTCAACTATATCAAGGGGCCTGTAATCATAAGCCCCGAGACCACGGGGGTCCATCACATAATCGGAAGGGATAACATAAGTCGGTGATCTGGCCACTATTGTGGTTTGGAGGCCCTCTTTGTAACAGTCCCCAATTACGTCGAATGCTGTATTGGCTGAGCCGACTACGACCACCGACTATAGTGCAGTTTAGGTCAGCAAGAAGTGAAAAACACTAAGTGAGAAAACAGCATTGAATCACAGAGTCGGTATATCTTAAACGCACCTTGACTCCATCCTTCGCCAGTATCTGTGGGTTACGGTATTGCGACGAGTGGATAATAACACCTCTATAGAGATCTTGACCTGGAATCGGTGGAACATATGGCTTTCCACAGCCGAATCCTGTAGCCTGGACAAAATGTTGACATGTAACAGTCTTCTTAGATCCGTCTCCTAGCTTTAGAACAATAGTCCATTTCTTCTTAGACGGATCGAAGACAGTAGATTGCACTGTTGCAGAGAGCAATACATTGAGATTGAACTCCTCGGCATATTGTACCAAGTGCTCTGCTATCTCAGATTTCGTGAGCTTGTGAGGGGTATGTAACTCTTTTCGATAGTCTGTCAATGTACATTTAGTAGGAGCTCGTGCAATAATGATAGCTCGGCTTACGTAAGTAGGGCATCTCAGCATTCGAAGTTGGCACATGAAGTGTAACACTGTCATAGCGCCGAAGCCAGTTATCTCCAATTCGATCGTTGCGGTCAACCACGATAGAGTCCACACCGAAAGCCTTTAGTCGTGCAGCAGTCATCAGACCCCTTTATATCACGGTGTATTAGCGTAATGACTTATCTCAATATAACTATGCTACTTACGCAGTACCAGCCCCAAGAATAAAGACTGCTGTTTCTAAGGTTTCAGGCCCGTCAAGCTGTTTTCCGGGCGCTGAAAGCCGTCTCTGGTCTTCCGGATAATCGAGCAATGTCTCCGTCCAAGTAGTGAGAAACCATATTTTCCAAGAGACTGGGCCGTGCTCTCCGTCGGTTTTCACAGGCAGGAGCAACATCCTGCCTTCGCAGCCTAGTGCGGGTGACCTAGTTCGAAAGGATATCTTGCATTCAATAAACATCTTTAAAACGGAGAAAGATCAGCTGACTCTTCTTTTGACACCACTAGGACTCACTAACCAATGTAGGGTTGACAACGACAAATTGAGGGTCACCAGCAAGTTCGATTATGCCGTTAAGCTGCCGGGCAGCTGTCATTTTCACGAAAGCTGCTGCTGCAACGCTCGGTGTCGAGAAGGTGCGCCAATGGTTTGTGAGAGCGGCAATATCCCTCCAGAACGCCTGCTCGGCATAGAATATGCCAGCTAAGATGCTGACATCTTTAGAAGCAAGGGCTAAATTGATAGCATCTAAAATAGCCTGGGCCTGAGTGGTGACCTTGTCGCTAGTCATTAACTCCTTATCAATAATCCCAGACAGAACTTTGGGTAACGGTTTCTGGATATCTTTACGAAGGTCGGCCCTTGGGGGATACTCGACGCCGAGGGGGAGTGTGCCAGGATCGGGAATAACTATAACATTATGAGCTATCACGTTAGAAACAACATAAATGGGTACCATGGGTCTATACCAGAAGGCATCGTCGGTAATGTTGGTGTAATAGTATGCGTCAAGAAATTCAAATAGATAAATATTCGTACACTAGGTCTAAGCCTGATGTTGGCCGCTTCACGAGTAAGTCAAGAAAGTAGTGTAGGAAGTGAGTTGGTTAATTTCATGAGCTTCTGGAGATATTTGAACTTAAATATACCAAGAGCTTGTCTTCAAGATATGTCACCACAAATGATGAGATATAAGACCTACAAATGTCTTTGAAGTCCAACATAACTCTGTAAACTGCTAAGGGGGGTGGGGGATAATGAGACCTAGCAGAGTTTCAGTACCTCCCTTCGCATATAATTTCGCAACCGCTACTTAAAGATTACATTATGTCTATTTCTTTGACATAATATAACTCCGTAACCTGCAAAGTTATATCTAAACAGAAGTATTGAAGTTCGGTTGTAATTCACTCAAAGCTTCGCCGCATGTTACGGGGTTATGTTGGACTTCAAAGGTATATTAAAAAAGCCGTAGATATGTAGCGAATTCTTGTACCTATTATTCTTCAATCTTAGCAAGGGTAATATTAACCTGAAAACTAGGCCGAGAAAGTGACAGAGTTAATTTCGGCCTCAAAGGGATTACATATACGAATTATGTAGCATTCGTATATGCCGGTTCAGGACCAGTGTAGTATGAGAATGCGGGGGTCAGCAACAAGACCGGAATTGCTGGATCCCTGATTGCATTGTAATTACGTTATATAAACCCAGGATAGCCTCGTAAGGGTATCTCACGGAGTCACCACGGAGTTGTTTTCTTTAGTGAATTTGTTGAATCTTATCTGTGTATTCTGTCTCCATGTGGAAGGGGGTCGGTTTGCTGTTCCTCCTATGCATTGGCGAAAGTGACTGTCGATGGCGACCTATTAGGTTGCGATAAGACTGGCATCCTCCCTCGAGGCAGCAATACTTACTCTACAATACTCTTCAAGAGATTGTTGGTTTCCTTTGCATCTTCATAGGTGTGACTGGGCGATTGGCCTAACGGATCAGTCTGCTCCCACCTCATATCAGTGAGAACTCGTTGATTATTGTCAGAATTGATGGGTTAATTTGGATGGATTGGCGCGGGCTAAATATACCAGGGGAGGAGCAGGGTCTGCTCAACCCCTAAGAACCCGCCACACTTTTTACTAGGAGACACCTCTGAGAGACAGGAAGACGCGCTTTTAAAAACAATACAACACAATACACCCTCAATTGACCGGCTCGCTTATTTCTGACAATTTATAGCTCCTTAGGCTGACCTGCCTGACCTTGGCACCTACCTCACTAAACCTAGGCAGTCTAGCCCCCTAAACCTTCCAAACTCATACCCATACCGGATAGCCGGCGTAGCGCACTCGCCCACTTACTTTCCCGCCAATCCACCACCAAGCTATCTACACTTCTACCACTACCTCATCTACTCACATCATCCGCCCATCTCGCTGCATCACTTCATCGCCTCATCCATCTGCCGACTACTATAATACCTACTACCTATAATACCGAAACCCAGGGCTTAAACTAGATGCAATTGAAGAGGAGGTACTGCACAAGTATATAATTGATTTGGATATGCCTCCTAGGATCGCTAGTGTGGAAGATATGGCTAATCTCCTGTCCCAGTCGCGCGGCGGCGAACGCGTCGGCAAGCATTGGGCTAGGCGATTTATCAACCGCAACCCGGATCTAAAGACTAAAATGAATCGGAAATGCGATTACCAGAGAGCTCTTTGTGAAGACCCAGGTGTTATTTCTGGTTGGTTCGGCCTGGTTGCAAATATAAAGGCCAAATACGGCATCCAAGATCAGGATATCTATAATTTCGACGAGACTGGCTTTATGATGGGAGTTATCAGCTCAACACTTGTTGTTACACGCGCCGATAGGCGTGGGAAGGCGAAGTCAGTCCAACCTGGCAATCGGGAATGGGCAACGGCTATTGAATGCATCAATTCGGAAGGCTGGTGCATCCCGCCCTTCCTGATCGTTTCGGGCCAATATCACCTTGCGAACTGGTCGCGCGACAGCGGCTTGCCACTTGACTGGGTGATCAAACCAACTCCTAACGGCTGGACAGACAACGAGACAGGCCTAGACTGGGTCAAGCACTTTGATAAACATACTAAGCGTGATAATATTATTATCTTTGCAGTATATCTCGAATTCGGCCGAGATATGGCTCTCGTGGCCGTCGAGAACTAAGAGGCGACCCTCGAACTCCCAACAGACAGTCCGGCACTCTACTTTTATTAAAAGTAAGATCCCTACCCATAAAGGAAGCTGTAGGCTAAATGGCGAAGGGTATGCAGGCTGTAGTGCATGAGATGACTATTATGCAGGATCGAATTCAAATGTTAGAAAAGGCTAATATAGCCCTTTCAAAGCGCTGGAGAGCTAAAAGGTCTCGAGTACAACTTGGAGGGGCACTTACGATTAAGGAATCTCAGGCGTTATAGAACGAAAAAGACAAAGGTAAACGTCCAGCGACTGACGAAGGGGAAAAAGGGGGTTCGTCGAAACGGAGGGCGACGGGCGGCAGGCACTGTAGCAATTGCGGCAAATCTGGTCATAACTTAAGAACCTGTGGAATTATAATTGAATTAGGTAGCGAATTAGATAGCGACTGATTTTAATCAATTAAATCGACTATGGTTGGAATACTTTGTTATGTAGTAGTAAGAAGTGGTAGAAGTGGGCGACTCGGTGATATGGGCGGCTCACTGGTAAACCACGTTATATAAAACAAAAACTAACGTAGTTGATAAGCGAGCGGGCCACTCAAATAATAGCCTAGTATAAGCTCCCCTGCCATCTCCATGTCTAATTTACCCCCAACATCAAATGGGCCATACTAGTTCATCACAAGAAATGAGGGTGTATTAATGCTAACTCCCTGCATATCACAGATGTAATCGACGTAGCTTGCATCGAACGATGCAAACTTGAGGTATATTTCATAACGATCTTGTAAGACTAGAAGACGACTGGCAACAATTTGTCAGAATCAAAATGTACGTACATGGCCATACGACATAGCAACAAACACATACCTAAATTTTTGCTCCGTATCGCCAAGCTGGCGTGTGATCTCCAGAGGATGTTGGTTAATCCATGCGGCCATTTGCGCACTTTCCTGCATTCTGATTGCTACCAATTTATTGTCTCTCTCAAAGGGCTTGACCTCGACGAGTATCAAGGGCCGGTTATCCGCTCGCCCCCTCAGATAGCCGTCTACTCTTGCTTCATACGTCTTTTTATGCTTATGGTCTTTCGCGGTTAAAGGGAGGCGATGCAAAGTCCAATTAGCTTTGAGCTCGATGCAATAGATCGCCAAGGCGTTGAGGTATTCGATAAGAGCCGTGTTGACAATCTGCTCGTCACTTAGGGCTTTCAAGACCTTAGGGTCTTAGTAAAGTGAGAACAAGTCTACTAGCAATAGGTCGTCCCTGTCGGGTGTAGTAGGGGGTTGATTAGGGGGTGTAGTGGGGGGTTGATTAGGGTTCGAATCGCGCATCTCAAGTTTCCTGATTCCCTCTTCGAGGCCCAAGAACTTTGGGGCCGGAGTCGGGGAAGATTGTTGCAGGGCGGCTCTCTGCTTAAGCTAATTCCTTATTCTCTTAGCGATTAGACTCATGTCCACCTTGGCGATATCAACCTCTTCGGATTCTACACCTTGTGACTGGGCCTGGTGGTATCTGACGAGAGAGAAGGTACCAAGGCCTTAATAACCCTACTCTTCTAAAGTCTCTACCCGGGTCTCAGTAGACTCGAGAAACTTCTGCCAGGTGAGTTTCATAGAATCTGAAGACAAAAAGTCCTTGGCGGCCTTAAAGCTAGGCTCATCTATCCAGCGAGACCTATACTAAGTATAAAGTCTCACTGCGGAGGTTTTTATCCATAGAGTACGAAGCAGTAGGAACTGCTCTCGGGAAATTAACGACCCAGAACAGGCCAATCCATATTAATAAATAGATTTCGATTGCATCAAGCGAGCCTCGTTTATCCATTCCGTAGCATCCTTTGGCAGTTTTTTGGTGGCCATTTTCTCGACAAGACGTTTTAGGCAAGCAAATATAGGGCAATAGTTATAGCAAAAGGATGGCTAAGTATAAATAATAGCTGAGTTCAAGGTGTAGAAGCAGAGTTGCAGTAGACTTATCAAAGCATCTTACACTCAATTGAAGCAGAGTGTCCGGTATGTTTAAAGCTCTCCCTGTAAAACTGGGCCAACATGGCCCCGTTCTAACTAGTAGCCGTCCCTTGGACTAGCCCACTCGTTTTTTTAGACCAGTTCGTACACTCAAGGCAAAGGGTAGCAAATCATGATCCGAGTCTCTGACGTTAGGTTGACATGATGCTGTGCCTAACATGCCGAGTCTGGCAGAAGAACAATGTCGTATTGTTGGGAGAGGCCCATCGCAGGCTCGACATTTAGCCAGCCCAAGCACGGCACGAGCAAAGGGTTTGTAATTGGTAGCGAGGATATATTGTTAGTGATGGTGACAAGCTTGCAGGTTGCTAACTAGGACAGTTGGTAGATTTCGCCGATGGGGTTGCCTGCAGATATAAACCCCAACGCCAAGGTTACCTACAGCCACTTGTCTAAGTAAGTAGGTACCTAGCCTGGTAGCCCTGATCTGTATCCCCTGTAGATTTGTCAGATATAAGTGATGGCATGCATAGCAGTTGAATTGAGTGTATTGTGTGCGTTGTTGATGATGGTGTCGTGTCGCGGTGACCGCGTCTCTACTACTAGGTAAAAATGTATGGGGGGCCCTAGTATCTGACATGGGTCTGTCAGTAGACACCAAGATTAGAGATAGGCAGCCACAAGCAGTGCATCGCTAGAGAAAGTCCACTGGCCGGTACACCCTACAGGCAGGCGGTGGGGTAATGGGGGTGTGGTTCCTTACCTACCTAGGTAGGTAGGTAGCCTACCATTCCTCACTTGGCGACCCGCGCAACGGGGCTGGGCTAGACCAATGCACCAGCCAGTGACTGAGCATCACCGGCGTTGTTGTGTGGTGCCTTTCTCTATCGAACAAAGTCAACCCACAGGAGCCGAGTCCGACGCATTGACAATAAGAGAACCTCAGAATACCATGTCTTCATGTCAAGCTTCTCAACCCCCTGACCCTGTCATGCAGAAATCCATTGTCCAGCTTAGTTTTCAGATCCTGCACCGCCTCATTCCTAATCGCACCCAGGCCCATCTCGACCGTGCAAGTCGCAACGAGTACGGCATCGAGTGTGGCCAACTCGACCTTAGTAATGGAGGGGGCTTCTTACAGCTAAACACCCCAGAGGAGATGCAACAACTCGCCAGCCAGTACGGTTTCAACAACTTGGAAGATATGGAAACGGACCCTGAGCACCCATTTAGCAACTCAGTATTTGTAGCCGATCACCTCTATTCACATCTAGTTGCATTTAAGCAAGACAAATGCCTCGCAGACCAGACCAAATGGGATCTTGGTATGTAAGTAGCTTCATCCCCAGTCTCGTTACAGAACTCACATGTGCTGACAAGATCGTACCGATGAGCAGACCCGATGATTGGGAAGCACCTAGGCTTTATCATATCCCCAACATTGCGTACTGGAAGGTGGAATACATCTCAACTGTCAAAGACGGCAGCATGCCACACGTCAACTACGTCTTAGCAGAAAGAAGTGAGCTCGATGGGAAGGACCTCATGACCAGTGAGGTGTGGTCTCTCCTCATGTTAACCGTCCTCTTCTTCCGCAAACCCCAGAATCAGAAGTACGAGATCGTGCCGGTGAGCTAGAAATCCTCTCTTGTCCTCTCATTCCCCCCAGCGTCTTGGAACGGAGCTTATCGCTGACTACTAACTTAATAGGTTACCATTGTTACCATCTCCGGGACGACATTTCGGATTGTACAAGGGTTTGCGGATGGCAAAGCGGGTAAGGTTAGGATGGACAAGTCCGACATCCTTACAATAGGTCCAGACAGGAAGAACGTGACGGAGCGGATGACGCTCATCGCGAGGTGGCTATTAGCTGCACCTGTTTGGCCAGCCAAGTATAAGTCTCTGTGTCAGGGTTAGCGATTCCGGAGTCATCATCATATGTATCGCGCCGCTAGCCCCATCGCTTTAGTTGATTCTTCTCCAACCATTCTTAATTTAGACATCATCCAGAATTTGCCATGCAGGCAGGGATAAAACAAAGATAAATCTCGACATAGTCTAATACACATAGGAGGTAGAAGGCTAAAGTTAACCGAGCACGCTTTATATATCATTATTAAAAAAATATATTTAGCCTAGAACACTAGCAAAAGACAAGTGGCAAGCCTTCTCCTGCTAGATGTGTCCGGGGCTTTTGACAACATTTTATACCAACAACTATTATACAACCTACAAAAGCGGAGAATAGACGAGAAGATCGTCAACTGGATTAGAAGCTTTTTAAAAGCAAGAAAGACAAGCATCGCTCTCGATGGCTATAACTCTATACAATACAAAATCTCTACAGGGATCCCACAGGGCTTACCAACTCTCCCCCATCCTATATCTTTTCTACAACGCCGACCTCATCGATAACTGCAATAAAGGAGATACCTCCGCTACAAGATATATCGATGATGCAGCTATTTTCGTAGTAGGAGATACAACAGAAGAAACTTGCAACAAATTAAGGGGAGCCCTGCAAACATTAGAACAATAGGCAAAGACGCATGCATCCGTCTTTGCCCCTGAAAAGTTCCAACTTATGCAGTTTACTAGAGCGAGAAAAAGAATCGATATAGAATAGAAGCTCTAGACCCCATGGGGCGAGATAGCGCCAAAACCAATATACAAGTACTTAGGGGTTACCATAGACACCAAGCTTACTTGGAAACCGCACATCGAAGGGATACGACAGAAGCTCACGAAGACGGTTACAGCTATGGGATGCCTAGGCAACTCAGCCTGGGGGATAGGGCTTAACGGGATGAGGAAGATCTACCGCGGAGTTGCTATTCCACAAATGCTATATGCATGCTCAGTGTGGTCCAACGCAGACGTACGCGGCAAAGCCTATACCAAAAAGACGCTAAAGATGCTACAGACTATACGCTAGGAGGCGATATTATTCTCTGTGAGCAGTTAGTAATCACTTGCCGACAGCGAGGCATTAAAATCTCTATAGCCAATGTTCTCCGAGATAATACCTTGGCCAAGATATGCCATAGTGTAACTCCTGCTTCTCCAATCTCTCACATCGGGCAGGTATCGGACAAACCTACCAGTCCCAGCGAAATACCGCCCGGGGCCCTCATAAAAAATACGATAATAGCGCAATCACCTAGTATAGATATGAGGATAATTAAGGATATCGCCGAGACCTCGCCTCTTCAAACTATATTTATCGGGGCTAGAACACTCCAGGGTCATAGCAGCGTTGATTATTTAACAGTCCATATCTCTGGAACTGTCAACCGTGACAGTGTGAAAAGGGCGTGTCTTAGGTTAGTCCAAGCCCACCCGATACTTCGTACTGCTTTTATAGCCCAGGGCCGCCAGTTATACCAAACCGTTCTTCGGTCGTTTTGTCCAGAATTTGTACAGCGCCAATACCAAAGAAGGCGGCTAAGTACTCTAGCTACTAAATCTATCCGAACTAATCAGCTTCTACAGCTCGACTTCGGCCGTCCTATCACCAAATTCTTCTATTTCTACGCCGGCAAACGTTCAATACTCACAATACGCCTGTCAAAGGCTCAGTATAACCGCCCATCCCTAGTTGTACTTATGGAAGACCTTCGTAATTTATATAACAGTACCAATGAGACACCTCGGCGTCTTGGCTTCTGCAAAGTAGTCAGAGCCGCTCAAGCGGCATGCTCCGATAACACGAGGGGCTACTAGCATAACTTACTCGATGGTGCATCAATTACTCAGGTCGTTTAACAGCCGTCACTCACAAGCACCAATAGCTTAGACTTAAAAACCATTCAGCAGAATATCGTCGCAGGATCGCTTAACCATAATAAAACCCCATTTAAAGTCATTTTAAAGGGGGCATGGGCCGTGGTTCTATCAAGCTTATCATCAACTCAGGATATAGTCTTCGGTAAATTCATAGACTACAGAAACTTAAGCTTAGCAAACAGCCAAGCTAACTCCGGTGTCGTTGGGCCATGGGGCAACATTATCCCGGTGCGTATGCAATCACCAGGTATCCCAGTCAAGCCTCACAAATATCTCAAACCTATCCTACAGCAACATATAGCCAGTAATGCCCATCGCCATATATAGATAGTTAACATTATACGCCAGTATACATCTTGGCCAGCCTAGACTCGCTTTAGTACCATAATCCATCACAATAATCGTGTTAGTCCCAAGAGTTCAATCAGCTTTGTGCTAGGCAATGCTAATTGCAATCTTATCTAAACTAAAACAGACTATCAGGACTCTAATATATTAGTTCGCTCACGGATTAAGAGACGCAATCATATCCAATTGTCTTTAACAGTTGCCAAAACGATTGATATATCATTTGCCAAAAAGGTTCTTAGAATACTATATTCAACAATTCAAAGTATAATCAAAGACTTCTCACCTCCAATAATTCTATTGCCCGCACCAGAGTCTAAAGACAAAAAAACAGTTATCAACGGCGCCAGTTAGCCCGGACCAAGCCTACGCCATCCACAAGGTTATATTGGCCACGTAGGGCAACATTCTAGATGTTCAGCCTTCCAAAATACCAGAGCTTCGCTTAAAGCCCTTTTATAAGATCTAGGGCAATCTTGTACCAGCAGCTAAGCTAGCTCAGTATTATACTAATAATTTTCTAAATATTCCCGAGCTAAAAGGCAGCATCTTTACAACAAAAGAAATCATGAATCATCCGACAATGATGCAGCAGTATGAATTAGTAATCGCAAAACGGCAGGCATCGCAACCGAGATGTGTAGATGGTGCAATAGGACCCGCTCGGTTCTCTTAGCAAAGATCAATCCGGCGGCTAGCTAGCATATAATTTCGAAATGCCCACAAGGGAGAAAAACAAAAGCCTTCGTATCAGGGGTTCCGGCATAGCACAGGAGGTATATAACTCACAGCATGTGAGAAATTGAACTGTAGATGAATTTGGCCATGGAATGCTTGCTGTTCTGGCTGCGTGAAATCGACGAACGTGGCGATGACTTTCGATATCAAATCTACTCTTCCAATTAGAGCATCTAACTCTGAAAATTGTAACGCGTCCTTATTGGGACATTGCCTAGAGTATTGCTCTTAGGATGTATAGTACAGTCGTATTCTCCAAAGATCTTCTATAAATGAATAGGAAAAACTAGCTAATCATGTAAACGGAAATGAAAACTGAGCCTTGGAAGTAGTGAGTCATACAGGTAATCAACAGGTTATAGAAGCCGACAGCCAATCGACTACTTCTATGTGGCGGCGTCTGGATTGCTAGAGGCTTTACCGTGTGGCAGGTTATTATTGCGACGCGTGGTCTTTGCGCGCTTTGATCTACCAAAACGACAGAAGAGAAGCCTGTAGGGTGGCCAACCTACCTTTGTCATTTAAAACCGCATTAATCCAGTATCCAGCTGGATGACTCACATGCACTGCATATGGTTCCGACGTGAGTAACAACAAGTGATATCAATTACTGTCAGAAATAAGCGATGGCGGTTCATGTAACTATGTTTCTTCTATTCTGTTTTCCGGAGATTATCCGCTGGGAAATGAAAGCTATAATGGTGTGCGTGGATAGAACTGAACTGTAGCCATGCTCAGCTGTGGATTGTTCCGTCCTGTCGGGTCACAATTTGGCCTCGGAACAATGATGAGATGAGTGTCAGATTTGAAGTCTGGGTACTTCTCGTCTACTGTGCACAAGCGACGCGCAAACCAAAGCATCGCCTCCTCCAGAGTCAATCTTCTTATACAAGATATGTTTCGTTATTAATAAGAACACTATATTTACGTTTCACGTCGAATCTATTGGCTCTGAATATCTCGTCCACCTCATTATAGATAGAGACAGGGAATGAAGTGATGCATCATGGAGCTAGAGCAAAGACTGTCTCGATTGGGGTGATGTTTCGAGCAAGTGAAGCGGGAGAACCCCAATTGATGAACCGTGCCTTATTGGACCCAAAGGCCGGACATGAACTTATTAACCGCAATACTTGTTCAGACATCATTGCTATCTGATAAATAGCAGTAAGCAATGGAGTGAACTATAAATAGTAGTTGCGCATAAAATAGGTTATAAGGGAGCTGAATGTAACGATCCTCAATATACTGGGGATCTTATCGTTAGCACAAAGCTGTAGATAAGACTTATCTGGTAACGCTGAGTATCGCGAAGCAGTTAGGCTTCGGTGGTTTGCTCGTGTGCCCGTGTGGCGTATCGAGGGTGGTATTGTGCAATTATCACTGAGTGTCGCTAGGGAAAGATACTCCCCCTATTCCAAGAACTTGGTATAGGCTTAGATTGAATAGTGAAGTAAGGACTGACTAGTTACATAGGAAACTCTCATCATTATATAGACCGTCCTTCCTTCACTCTTCCTTGCCTGGCTCACCCGGCTCATGCCCGCTCATATAGTCTTTTGCCTATGAGTCCTTCTGAGCCCTCCTGAGCCATGGCTCCTTTGGCTCATAGCCCTCTGACCAATCAGGCTTGACGAGCCACCTGAGCCCATCACGTGACCTGTGTCCTCATGGCTCTCCCAGCCCCGCACGTCACCTTGCGCCCGATCCTTATCCGGTTTGGCCCTTGGCCTTCCCAACTAGTCAGTCTGCTGTTGGTTCGTAACACTGAAGCTGCTTGTACCTATCTAGGATCGCATTCCCCTTGAACTTTGGTGGTGTTTCATAGCTTATAAATGCTGCAACAAGCTGGTTAACTAGAATTTAGAGCACCTTCCTTCCTATTTATCATCCGTGCGCAAGGTACTGTTAGTGCCGCTGCGCCGCCTACACCCATTTTGCTAATACTTAGCAAATTAACTCCACTTTTACAAAACCTCCACCTTTTCTTTTTATAAGCGGTCAGGGCTACCTCTAGATTGCCTCGTAATGAACAAATAGAATATACCAAATCGGCCCCCTAGAGTCGAAGAATCAGGTTAGCACACTCGTCCGCCTAACTAAAACACCCCTACGAACCTATAGAGTCAAAAAAGGCATAAACTAGCAGTGGTTTACCCTCCTTCTACACTAATATTACTAGGAAGGCACTCTGCCCGACTACTGCCATCCAAAATAGCCGATTTTAGCATTTATAGGGATACTACTTCAACAATCCGCGCCTAACTCAAAGAGATCAACTAGGATAAGAAAATTAGCACTAATATACTATAAGACCTTGCTAGCTGCCTAGATAACCTAGTTGCCGGCTACTAAGACACTAAGCAGACAAAACACGCTGCTAAAGCTAAAAGCATTGTTTCAATACTACTTGAACACCTAAACGTAGAGATCTTTGCTTTATTAGGAGGGGGGCTTTATGCCCCCGTGAGATTAGTAAGCACGCATTTTGCAAGTTTGTCGGCTTTGGCCCTTATACCGCTTCCTATGCAGCGCCTAAAGAGTAAGACAAGTAAATCTATATCTTAGGCCGAGGTAGCTAGTTAGGAAGATATATTTTACTCAGGTAGAGTATTAATCTTAATTGCGTCTATTAGAGCTAGATCTACTAGCTCTAGCTCTGTGGTATCCTTAGCCACAAGCTAGGCAAAGGATAACAACGACCTGCAGCTCTTAATTAGGACCTTACTATAGCTCCGCGAGAAGCACACAAACTAGACGCCGTATACGCTAAGACTTCTACTTACTAGAGCACTCTAAAACAAAGGCCTAAAATTAGCTAATATTCCTAACTATATTTGTACTAAGACAGGATAGGCACTCAAATATACTATAAAAGAAACCCGAAATATACTTTTTATTAAAAAAAAGTAGGTTATCAATACGCTAGGCGCAGAAGGGGTAGAAAAACTAGTAATATAATATAACTATATGCTTATAAACATACCTTTAACCTTTCTAAATTATATAAATAATAGCACTATACCTATTAACAGCATTATTTATAAAGAAATAATTGCCCAAACAAGCTTAAAGCTAATTAATTACCGGCAGTTATAATATAATCCCCTAAGGTTCCATAAAGGAACCTAGATTGTATTATTTACTTAGTAAGTAACACAAAAATTTCAAATTTTTAATACTAGCAGTAAAGCCCGCTATATTTAGAAAAAACCTATAATTAAGCGCTATTACCCAGGCTGCTAAGGCTACTACAACCCTAAGAGGTATAGTAAAGTTGCTAGGTGTAAGCGCTATAATAAGCACTTTAATAAACACCCTGCAAGTCCCTGTATATAAACTCCGCAGTATATAAACTACTAAGGCCCCTTCGAGGTAAACTATAGGGACTACCCTACAGCACTATAAAAAAAGAAAAGGTAAGTTATTTACCCAAACAAAAAATAACTTTAAACAATCCATCATACTAAAATAAAAAGATATAAAGAGATATATAGTACCTTAGTTAATATTAAAATAAGCAGTAACGCGGACTTTTTTATATAACTATAGGCGGGTAGCGCGATAATAACTAAGACCCCTATCGCAACTATTACTTTTATTACTACTAGCAGCAGAAAAAGGACTGTAAATAGGGCGTCAGCTAGCACCCGACCTATATATACCCCCTCTAAAGGAGCATCTTCGAGTAACGTAGTAAGTGCTATAGTAAGGCTTACCTTAGAAGAGGGATAAACTGGGATAAAAGTAACCATCCCAGTCTAAGAAATAATAACAGCTATCCAACTTAGACGCCAAGTAGTAATTAGAGCCAGGGACAAGTAGAACAAAACTTTCCCTAAGATTAAATAATAGGAAGGCTAAAGGAATTAGGCCTAAAAGGCAGGAGGAACAAGGGGTCCGGCAAAGGCCCTTAAAGCCTAACAATCGCCTAAACAAATATTAAAAAATCGTTTTTACTACATATTACACTGCTTACATGATATTCTAAACTTAAAATAAATATAATACATATATAGGAGCTATAGACTAGCTTAAGTACATAGATATAAAACTACCCCGGTTACAATTTATATGCCCCCTTTAATACTTAGGAAAAGGAGGGTACATAACCTAAAGTTATTTCCTATATTTCGAAAAAGGTAAAGATTATAGCACAGTAATACCAGCCAATACTATCGCGTAACATATTATAGCTAAATATTAATAAGTATACTACTCTCAACATCTACTAAAAGCCTAAAATAAACTATGCTATTAACTATATTACCTTACTAAAACCTCTAGAAAAGTATATTATTAATAACAATTTTAATATAAAAAACCCCCTTTTTAAATTAAAGGTAAATAGCTAGAATAAAGGTGCTAAAGTTGCTTATTAAAGTAAATAGAGCAGTATAGGATATACTAGTGTCCTCGGTTTATCAACACACTAGTTAAGACATATACTCAACTTTATTTTCTTAAATATCCTCACAGTGGAGACTAAAGTTTCCAACATACTAGATTATAGCTTAGACTACTATACCTTACTTACTAAGGTACTAATTAGAGGTAATAACGCCCTAGATGTTTTCTACATTAGAGTAGACCCCAAAGATAAAAGAAAATTTGCTATACTAATAAAAGCAAGGGTATCTATACTACTAAATCCTAATACGCAAATATAAAATAACTAGCTTAATAACTACGCCTTAAAACTAATCCAGGTCTATAAAAAGGCATTTAAAACTATAAAATAAAAGATCTACAATAGTAGTAAAGCTACCAGCTAGTAGAATAGTAAATACAAGGCTATATATATAGTATACCGCGTAGAAAAAAGCTATAAGCTATTAGCTAGTATATAGTTGCTAGAGTACTTAGAAAAATACCAACACTTCCTTTTAGTTATCTAAAAATTAAAAAGAATATATTAAAGGAGCCTAATTAAGGTAGCAAACACTAAAGCTACTTATATAAGCTAGTTAGCTAATATAAATAGGGACCGAAACTTAACTTGCCCCTACTATATATAGATAACAATATAATCGAGAACAAGCTAAATAAAGCGGAGGCCTTATAGAAATAGATCTTAAACTAGTTTATAGATAAGGACGATATATAAAGGGACCCCCTAGCTAACTAGGTTAAGTTAAAGGTACACTTACCTTAAAAACTAACTTGCACCTTAAAAAAAGTAAAAGCACATATAATAGGTGTATTTAATATATCTCTTAAACCTAAAGGTATCATAGTTAATCTACTTAAGATTAGCTAAGACTATACAAAAGACTACATCTATAAGATCTACTAGAGGTGCCTAGTTTAAGGATACTACCTTAAAGCTTAGTAGGTAGCCGAGGTAGCAATAATTTTAAAAATTAAGAAAAAAGATAAGTCCTCCCTAAAATTCTAACGCTTATTATACTACTATTAGTCCTAGGTAAGGGTCTAGAGAAGCTAATTACAAAACGGCTAGCTTAAATAACATTTACATATAAGATTTTTAGCCTGCAGTATAGCGATACCTTTTTAAAAAAATCTATAATAGATTTAATAACCTCTTTTACATATAATATAAAGCTAGCTTTAAACGTAGATAAAATGGTTATACTTATTATTTTTAATATGCTTAAGGTATTTAATACCCTACTTAAAAGTAGGTTACTATAATAAATAAAGAAATAGGGGTAGCTACAGGAGCTACTAAACTTTATAGTATCTTTTTTATCGTAATAGAAAGTCCGGGTTAGGTTTAGCAAATCTATTACAAGGTATTACAATGTTAAATATAATATGCCCTAAGGGTCTTTGCTTTTGCCGGTCCTATATATATTATATCTTGCTAAGCTGCTAAACTAGGACTAAAAGTACTATTTTAGTTATATAGACAACATAGGGTTATACTAAATATCAAACTCCTTATATTGGAACATAAATATACTAGTAGACAATATTGTCTAACTTCTTAATTAGGGAAAAGAAAACAAAATATACTTTGCACCTAAGAAATACAAGTTAATCCATATCTCTAAAAAATAAGACGAGGTCAACCTACCCCTAGTTATACTAGGAAAACTTATAGTATAACCGATGCTGCTACTAAAAGCGGAGACTAAGATCCTAGCACTCTGGTAGCTAGAGGTATAATTTAATAGAAAATTTACATTTAAATGCCATATAGAAAAGCGTATAGGCAAGGTAGCAAAACTGGCAAACTATATTTGGGGCTTTACTAATACTGCTTTTAGACTACTAGTAGATATAATACGCAAGGTGGTAGTAATATATTTTATATTTACTATGCTATACAGCTATAAAGCGTAGTATAAGAAATACAAAAAACTAGTAACTAATTAGGCCTCTGGAAAATAAACTATAGTTAGTATAAAGGTTGGACATTTAGTTAGACAACTTTATAAGATTCTAGTTGCAAAAGCGTAAGCAGTTTTACTTTATTGGAAGACTATACCTATAGTAATTTTACTATAAGACGTAGAACTACTAATAGCAGATCTCGCCTTAAAAAAAGCAAGATACTGCTTTACTTATAAATTATAAATAGTAAATAAAAAGTACCTTTTAGCAAAAAAAGTAGACTTAAGTACTAGAAAAAGAGGGTAATTAGCTAGTACCCCATATAAGGTTAGATCAAAAGTATAATAGGTAGCATAGCTATTATAAATAGTAAAACATTTACTACTAGTACTGCTTAGATATAGGCTAGGGTTGTATAAAGACCTAATAGGCAGTATATTAAAAGCAGAAGTAGTAAAAGCTTTTAAAAGATAATATAAAAACTTATCTTTTAAAAACGTTGTAATTTTCTTAAATAGCTTTTAGAAAGGGAGATAGGTAGGCTATAAGTATATAATCTACTAAAACTATAAGAAAATTGCCTATAAGGTAGAGGGGCTTCTAAAACTATCTATTAACTTTAATAGTAAGGCTATAGAAGTTTAGAAGGGCCTAAAAAGAGTATTAGTAATGCCTTTAGAATAAGTAGTAAAAAGGATCTAAATTTGCTTAAATAATACTAGTGTTATTTAATATTAGCAGAAAGATGTAGCCCCTTTAGCACAAGAATTATATTTGAATTTTTAGGCTGCTATAGAAACTTATAATATATAAGTCAAATAGTGCTTAGGGCACTGCAGGATAGTAGGCAATAAATGTGTAGACTATTTAGCTAAGGAGGAGTTAAAAATAGCCTTAGACTAGGACCTTACAAGAACTATATATAAGATTAAATTAAATGCTTGTAAAATACTTAAAGACCTTTATATTACCTATTAAAATAATATATGTTTAAGAAAACTCTTGCAGAAATATTTAAGCTAGCGCTTAGACTATATACTTAAAAGTTACCTAAAGCTAACTGTTTTAACCTAAAAACAGCTATACTACTAGCTAGCTAGCCGTATAAGGTATAAAGATTTTAACTAGTATTATAAGCGCTTTAATTATATTAATATGACTTTAAAATGCTAATATAGAGAAAAAAAGGCACTGGGGCACTTTATATGCTATAAGTGTGCAAAAAAGCATTTTAAAAGCTAGCCCTACTGCCTAACACAATAATTGCGCAAAGCGTATAAATAAAAACGCTATATAGCCTCCTTTTATAAAAACCTAGTTAATTTCTAGTTTTTTATTATAACTACAAGGGTATTTGGCGACCTATAGTCACTATACCTCAAAGATAAAAACAAGTAGAGGACAGAAGGTAGTCCCTCTAGGGCAGAGGAAATAGAAGAGGCTAAGATAGTATAGGAAGTAGTAGAGGCAAAAGAAAGCAAGGGAGACTATACAGGGGAAAAGGACTCGGTTTTTAGGTAGAATAAGGGTTATATGATTATTTTTATAGAGTTACAGCGCTATAGGTACTAACTATAAGCTAATCTACTAAATTTTTCTTTTATAGCATACTAAGTGCAGGAACAGCGGCCAAAGGCCTCGAAAAGTATCCTCAGGACTCTGGAAATAGCTTCGGCTGTTAACTCTAAGAGGATCTAAGCACGCCTCCAAAATAGAGCAGAAGAGACTCAGCGCAAATAGCCTCACAGCCTACCCTAGTGCTTAATTGGTCGGACAAAAACTGTACTCTAAAAGTGTAGATAGGCCTGACACGCCCCTATACCCCTCGGGAGGTTCTGTGGTTGGTTGCGACGTAGCCAACCCCTAGCGTTAAATAAAACAACAACAACAACAACAACAACAACTAGAATCTAGAGATTAATGAAATTGCATAGATTGTGATTATCTCTAGTGTTATGTCAACCTCTGGGATCTATAACCTGGAGTTATATTATAACTTACCATTGCCTAGCATGTTAAGTATTCAGTAACAGAAGATTATGCCTCGGGTAACCCAATCACATGGCGAAATCGCAAGACGAAGTACAGTAGGGAGGTATGACGAGACCTGTTCCCAAGGCTCCGGTCGCCACTTATTGGCCGAAGCCAGGCCGAACTTGGTGTGGCCGGTTCCAAACTGCCGGTACTCAAATTGCACTATTGGCTCGTGCATTCTCATCTATCGTACGATTTTTTCATGTATTTGGGTTGTCCGATGCATCCGACCCATTCAGTTGATACAAGCGCACGTCGATCCTCCGATCTACTCCTTTCAGATCGCTTTGACCATGCTGTGCTATGGGATTAGATTCGGACGCATCGGGCAACGAGGATCTGTTACGCTGTATTATATTTTATTAACTATATACGTATTAATAGCGTAATAATAGTTAATATTAACCCTTTTTTCAACTGCTTTAAAGCTTTAAAAGTGGTAAATATCCCTTTAAAATACTTTTTCAATATTAATAAAATAAGCATTAGTTAAAGCGTTAATAATAATTATTTTATAATTACTAATACTAGTTTATACTAGACCTTTAAAAAAAACTATTAAAAAAGGTAAATAGATTACTATTTTTAAAGCTATTAGCGCCGCTGGTATAGCTTTGCCACTATAATAATTTAAAAAGGTGTAAAAGTATAAAGTTAATAGTTTTTAAACTAAAACTAAAGTCTATTTAAAAACTAGTAATTTAACTATTCTCTTAATAAATAAACTAGTAATTTTATAGTTTTAAAATGGTTATAAAATATATTTATACTTTATATTTAAAAGCACTTTAGTATTATATAATATATATTAGTATATAATAGTTATAAATCTTATATAAATAATAAGTTTTTTTTAAACCTACCTTTTAAATAAGATTTAGCTTTTATTTTATAAGCTTTATTATAGTTATATTTTATAGTTGTTAAATTTTAGAGTCTTTAGTTTATTTAAAAAAAAAAACTAAAAAACAAGCTTTAAAAGACGCCTGTAAAGCGCTTTAATATAAAGCCTTCTAATAGAAAACGTAGTGTAGGTAAACAGAAGATGTCGAATTAAGAAGTGGACTCCCACAGGGCAATATGGCCTTCGGCCATATATGCCCTTTGTGGGTGGTCATATGACCTATAGTCACATGATCCATGGTGCATACCCTTGGAGGGGTACGTACCTGACACGCAGCAGGTGGCATAGCCACCCTCGCTGTGTCCTATCACCTTCTAAAAAAAACATAGTAATATTATATAAGGCTGCTTATAAAATATATTACTATTAAAAACTATAAAAAAAGTATAGGTAATAGGTAAAATATAGCTAAAAAACTGGTAGGTATTACTATCTTTAAAATATATTATACTTAAAAAAAGGGTATTATAAAAGCTATAATATTAATACTTCCTGCAGAAAAATAACTTATTACACCTAATTTATTAATAATAGCTTTTAAAATTATAATAAAAATACCTTCTAGAGGCTAATAATTATAGGCTAATATGTAGAGGCTAGTAGTAATCTACCCTTTATTTAATAATCCTTTACAAAGGCTATTCTTAATAAAGGCTAGCAAAGCTTTAAATTAAAAGGCTTAAATAATCGCGTTTTTAAAAATAAAAATCGAGACCTTTAAAGCCCAAATTAACTAAAACGCTAAGGTTAAGTATAAGTTAGTTGAAATAGGTCTTTGTCGTACTTAGGTAGATCCGCCGGAGCGGGCCAACCTAAGTCTGGTGATTATTATATATATAGGAACTGGCTTTGCAAGTTCCCTTAGACTTAATATAGAAAATAAAGCTTTTAATACTATTAGTATATAATCCCTTATGTAGGCAGATAGGCTGTAGGCCTACTGTACTACAAGAGTTATAAGCCTGGTTTGCCTAACTAAATATATATAAATATTAGGGATTACCCTAACTAGTGTTGGAAGCTTTTACTTTTTTTTACTTTTATTATTTAGACCCTAAAAACACTTAAAGATTAACTTAATACTATTTTATTCGATTATAATAACTTTTAATAGAGTAAATAATATTATCTCTATTAAACCTAGCTTACTTTATAATAAAACTGGGTATAATAGCTTATATAACTAAAATTTAAAGTAAATGTATAAGGGTTTTAAGATCTAGTAAATCTAAGCGCTTTAAAGAACCTGTAGGCATTAAACTAAGTGCCTCTAAAGCCTACTAGAGTATAAGCAAAGGCCTTTTTTAAAAAGGAGCTTAAAGTAGTAAAACTTATAAAAAAATAGATTATATAATACTTAAAAGATATAATCTGCATATATATTATAAATATAAGTATATAGGCCTTTAAATTTAACTATTATATAATTTTCTTTATATAGATTATTAAAACGGTAGACTTAATAATTGTGATTGCGGCTTAATCTAAGTTAGTTATAAAGAAAAAAATTAACTTATAAGTGTTTATAAAGGCTATTAAAAAATATATTTTTTAATAAACTTAATTTTAAAGACTAATATTTTACTTAAATACTAAAAAGTACTTTAAAAGGTTTAGTATAAAGGTATTAAGCTTAAAAAGTAGTATACTAAATAGAATAAGGCATATTTATATATTAAAAGCTTAGGAGTTTAGGAGATTAATAAAGTAATTATAATAAAGAACTTTTTAAAAGCTTTTTAAGTATATATAGCTTTTAACTAGGTATATTAGCAGATTATATAATATACTTTTAATAAATAGTTAAATAGGAATCTAGTAACCTTAAAATAGTTTAAATATATGTTCTATATAATTATAAACTAGGAGTATGCCTAAAGAAGGTAAAAAGGAGCTAGAATTTTTATAATAATTATAAAGGGAGTTAATAACTTTATATTATTAGAAAATAAGTATAGGAACTTAAAAAATAGTAGCTAGGGATTATAAAAGCTAGGTTTTTGCTGCTTTTACCTTTTTATATGCTAGAAAATATACTACTAGAAGCTAGAAAAGTATATAAAACTGTAAAAGGCAGTAACAGATTTTACAACCTTTTTAATTAGGAGATTAAATAATAAGTAGATTAAGGATATTAAGGTTAAATAAGGATATATTAACTAGAAGGAGCTTTAGGACTAGATTATTAAATAAAGCTAGAGTATTTTAAAACTAAAGCTAAGTTTTAAAAATAAAAGATTATTTAGCAAGTTTTTAAAAAAAAACCTAGCTTTTTTTATAATTAACTATATTATAATTAACCAGATTACTATTATACTAAAGGCTTATATAACTATTAGCTTTAGGGTCTACCTGCTTTATATAAATATTATTATTAACAATTATAAAGCTTTATATTTAGTTAATAATATAGATCTTTTTAAGCTAGGCTTATATATACTATTAAAAAGTAGAAAATATATAGATACTAGTATTATAAGCTTTTTAATATAAGATAAAAGCTAAAAGATTATATAAAATATATTAGCAAGTGTAGATAAGCCTAATATAGAGTTTATAATACTTAAAAATATAGCTTTTATAAAAGGATTTTATATAAATATTATATTAAAAGCCTAGTTAAGAAAAATAGGGATCTAATATTATAGCTTAAATTATTTGCTATAATATAAAAACTTTAAAAAGAGTATATTACTAGTAAATCTAACTTATAAAATAAACTTAGTGTTTTTAAAATATAAACCAATTAGCTATTATATAAGTAGAACCTTTATAAATATAATCTTTATAAGCTATAAGGTACTTTTAAGTACTGTAGAAATAGTTATAGCCCTTTAGAAAACTATATTAAAACAACTATTAGTAAAGTTTATAAAAGTTAGAAAAGATAATAAAAAGATATAGTATATAAGGGCAGGGCACTTAAGACTTAAAGCTTTAAAAGCCCTAGTCTATAATATAAAAGGTATAAAAATTAAAGGAATACTAATATAAAAGTGCAAAGTCTATATAAAAGCTTAACTATATAAAGTTATTTTATATTAGACTTTTAAGAAGATTATAGCAAAACCTTTTTAAAAAATAATATAAAATCTTTTTAATTACCTTATAAAATATAATAAGTCTAACTAAATACTTATAATTAAAGACAAATATAGTAAAATAATTTATATATATATTATAAAGTTAAAAACTAGAAACTAGATATTAAAAGCTATATTATAATATAAAAAGTATATAAAAAGGTAGTATAAGCTTTTAGTTTATAAAATATACTATAATAATAAGTATATAGTAATTTTAAAAACTAAAAATACTACTTATAAGCGTTAAGCTTATAATAATAGTATTAATATAAAAACTCTACTAGGTTATAACTAAAAAACTAATAAGTAGAGTAAAGCAAATAGGGCAAATAATTATATTAAAAGCTAGAAAAATATTTAAAAGAGCTAGTTTATTTAATAACCTCTAGCTAAAAGCTATTTATATTATTTTATAACTTTATAATATAAGCCTTAGTTATATATATAATTTTTATATTTTATTTAAAGTAATTTTAAATTAATTTAAAAGATATTTTAAATAATATAAACAAAAGAGATTATTTAAATAGAAATTAACTTATATTTAAATTAGAGTAAAATTATAATATATAAGTGTGTAATATACTTTATAAAAAGAGATATACTTATAAGCTATAAAAAGTAAGCTTATAAAATAGTATAGTATATATATATAAAGTATTTAGTTAAATATAAAGCTTTTAACCTATATTATATATAGATTTTTAAGTTAGGATAAGTAATTATTATATAAGATATATAATTTAATAAGTTTATATTTTATTTAAAAGATTAGCTAAAGGTTTTAAAAAAGATTATAAAAAGTTTATTAAGTAAATTAATAAAAATTAAACTAATTTAAAAAGATTTTTAAATAGTATTATAAATATATAAGAAATATTATTAAAAGAGTTAAAGCTTATAGGTAATTAAATTAATAAAATTAGGGATATTTTAAAACTTATTAAAAGACTAGTTACTAGCTAAATAAAAGGTTTTAAGTCGGAAGTAAAAGTAATTAAAGGTATTAAAAATAGCTTTAATAATTAGCTATAAAGACTTATAACCTTTAAATAAACTTTTTAAACTAGCTTAATAATTAATTAAAAAGTATAAAAAAAGGCCTAATATAATTAAATAATTATATAAAGCTATTTGATTTATATTAAATATAGTAAAATAATTAAATAAAAAGCTATAGCCTTTATTAAAAAGTATATTTAACTAATTATAAAGGTAACTATAAACTTATTAGATAATAACCTTGCTAAAAATATAATAGTAATAAGTAAAGTAAAAAATTAACCTTATTAAAATATTAAAATCTTAAGTTAAACTAATATAAAGTAAACTACTTTTAATATAAGCTATAAAACTTTATTAAAAGCGAGAAATTTATAATTAAAATATTAAAAAGTAATTTATAAATAATAAAATTAAATAAAAAGATTAAAAAAAAGCTTTTAAAGATTTAGCCTTATAAAAATAATAATAATAAGCGCTTTAAAGCATTTGCTATATTTAAAATAATAATTTATAATAATTGAAAGATTAACTTATTATATAATTATAAATAGTTATCCTTTTTAAATATATACCTTTTTATTTAATTTTATTATTTATAAATTACTTTTTAATATTTTAATTATAAATTTCTCGCTTTTAATAAAGTTTTATAGCTTATATTAAAAGATGACGATACCCTCCAGACCCTGCTGTACTATGAAAAGAAGTGT